>PVIJ01005560.1:0-102152 GCA_004024925.1 Scalopus aquaticus | reverse complement strand
GAAGGAAGGAAGGAAGGAAGGGAAGGAAAGGAAAGGAAGGCAAGGAGCCACACAACTATGTAAATTATCACAAGTAAAATGCCGCGGCCTTTGGTCTCAGCTTAGCCATCCTCGCTATCAAGTATTTTCTTTCCTCCTCTTCAGTTATCTTTCACATTGATGTGGTTCCTATCACTCCAATTCTCATCTTGCACTCTAATTTATGAAATAAATACAAGTCATCCAAACAGGACTATTTACACCTCTGCCAGAAGCAACTGACCCATTCCCTTTATCCACACCTTTCCTTGAATGGACACCTCTTACTTCTCCATCAGTTTTCACTTCCTCTCATGCTTGAAGGCCTTTGATTTTTCGGTGATAGATTCATTTCAGGCATCACTCACTGATTCTTCTTCTTTTTTCCCCTCACATTTTAAACAAGGCTAGTTTTTCTCATCTAAAACAAAAAGAAAACAAGCTTTTCTTGACTTCATTACTTCACACTGCCCTACCATCTCAGCTCACAAATCTTGAGCTAAAAGTCTAGGTTCTCAGTTCAGATATCCCCACATACCTCTTATTGGCAATATGGTCTAGGCAAAATATTCCCAATTTATCATACAACTCTCTGCTGTTGAAGTTAGTACTTTTTACTTTATGTGATCTAGTGTGATCCATTGTTGACTCTTCATCCGCCTTGTCACTTTTCCATTTTTTTCATTGACGCCATCTCTGCTTGTCTTCTTTCCTTCTTTATTGATTGTTCTCAATCTGATACTTTTTCATGTGGTTCTGTGTCTCTCTGATCTCTTGTATGTTTTACCCTTTACTGGAGAGTTTTTTTGGCTGCTTTTATTGTGCATATTTTCATGTTAATTAAATTTACTCCTGTGAATATCACTTGTATTTAATGTATCAAAATATTTATTTATTATTAATTCTGTGTTGACTTATATCTATATATGTATCTTTTACCTTTATCTTCATCTTAAGTTCCATATATTGCATTTTCTTGAGTTCCAGACTCAAGAAAACACATTAAACATATTAAGTGTTTAACAGAAGGTAAAAATACAAAACAACAATAATAGTACAATAAATTGTCACTGGAGATATAAAATGTAATGAGATTAAGTTTAAAACTAGTATGAATAATATTTCTTTAAAAGCTATATATCTCTAAATTTGTATATAGTAACAGCAGTATACATTATTGTGCATCTGCTAGCACATAGAAATGCTGCACTAAGGAAATGCTGAACAGTAGCAAATGCCAAGGCAGGTTGCATATTTCTGCTCTAATCTATTTTCAAACTGATATGCAAAATTGCTTCTACTAAATATTACTTAAATTGATGATGTAGTCTCAATATTGAATATTGTAGGATTTCTACTTATCACAGCAGAATCAAATTTTAATCTTTGGTTTGGAACAACTCCGTAAAAGCATGCAGTTCATCAATATCCCATTCTTTGGCTAAATATTTGATAAATCTTAATCACCTGAATGTTTCCATAAGGAGCTATTTATAATTATAATTTTAATTTTGGAATAAGCCTATCTAAGCAAATTTTGTATGTATAGTACACACACACACACACACACACACACACAAGTATTCTGGCTTAAAGTTTATTTGATTTATTTTGGATCAAAGCATACTTCCAAGGGAAGCTCCTATATTATTGATATGAATAACTGAAGTAAAGGCAATCAGTACATTTTGGAAGATTAATAATGTATGGCAAACTAAGAAGCTGAGACATTATTTTCAAGCATTGCATCCAAAATGGGGTATTTCAGCCTAGTCCTCAAACATGTGGGTGAAGAGTGGAGGTGAACCTTTGAATATTAGAAAGACAATATTAAGTAATAATACCTCAATCTATAAAATGAATGTTGCCTAAGAAGCTAAAATATATTTTATGCTCAAGATACAGTATCATACTATGGTTTATCAAATCATTATACTTTTATTCAACAACAATATGTATTCTTTAAAAGATGAAGTGAAAGTAGCTTTTTTACAAAAGATATTTGTATATTTTGGGGAGAGAGTCAAAAATTGTTGTGCATTTGACAAATAGAATAGTTTAAAAGGAGACACTTAATTTCCAGTCAGAATTTTTTATAAAAATGGATTGAATATGAAAGATGGTAATATTTATTTTCCAATGAACTTTTGAATCATCAATAGTTTTCTTTGTCAACTCCAATCCAATTATCCATGTAAACATGTCAAAGAAATTTCACTAAAGTTAATGACCACTTAGCATATGAAAACATATTTTATGTAGAATGCAGGATCAGAATTTTCTTCATAATCAAATACTCTTCATACCCAGAGTTTTGAATCTATTTCTCTAGCATCCTGTAGTCTTAGTTGTCATTGTGTTGTGACTACTTTGATCAATAGACTGTGGCACACGAGCCTTTCAAAGTGTTCCAGTAATAGCTGAAGGATGTATAAGGGTTTACTGTGAACACAAGAGAAGGAAGGATGCTCCAGGGAGAGAGTAAACAACTGTACAAAGGGTCCAAAGTATTACATTATGTATGGTATATTCAGGAATTGAGAACTAGCTCAGATAGATTACATAATTTCATTGAAGGAGGGAGAAGCAAAACTGAAACTGAATAGGTGGGCCTTTACATATATTGGCAGATGATACTGAAATTTTGAAACATTTTAGGAAGCTGTTGAAGGATCTCAATTAAACAGCTAATCTCCAGCATACTCAGTTTTGAAAAAAATAATTTGAAAATAGTATTCATTTGGAATTCTGAAAGAAGCACTTACAGAAACCATAGAGGAGTCATGGCAAATATCTAAGGAAAAGATAATAAAGGCAGTAGGAGTGTGTAGGAAGAGAAACATTTTAAAAATGATTCAGAATCATATAAAATAAGACTTAACTAATTCATTTCATATCCTTTAAACAAAGAATTTCTAAATTTAATTTACTCAATTATTTTATTCCTTTGGCTTGCTAGATTTCCATCTGGAAGAAAGTCAGAAGAGTACTCCAAAGTATCTGGCCAAGAAAATTGGAAACCGCCTACAAACTTGAGAAAACAATTTTGTTAGGTTGGTTTGAAATTGTTTTCTTTCTTGAACACTAGTATAATTCTCAGGATCTCTCTCTCTCTCTCTCTCTCTCTCTCTCTCTCTCTCTCTCTCTCTCTCTCTCTCGGTGTTTGACTCCTATTGCTTTACATAATGGTATAAAATTCATACAAAGCAGAATGTTCTCCAATCTTCAGAATGAAGTATATTATGTATTCTATTACGTAAAAATATAGTTGAACATCACCATCTTGGTATATTTTTAAGGGAATTTAAAACCATGAAATTAAAAAAAAAATGTTGACTGACATTGGAGAAAATAAACTCATCTGAGACCCAACACCAAATAACACTAAGTATATGTATCTTTTCATTCTATCTCTAACTATTGGATCCAAAGTCTGATTCTATAAATTATTCTAAAAGAAACCTGGAGGTAGGTAGTTGGGGAAATGAAAGGATATTGAAGAGGCCAAATAAGTAGAAAAATAGGAACAGATGCTCCAAGTTCTAGAAAAATATTTTTATAAGGAAGATATATTGACTTAGAACATGCAAGAAAACCTCTAGCATTCCATGAATTGATTACTTATCTAAATGCAATTTGTTAAGACATCAAATATATGTATTTCTTGTTACATTGTTGGCATAGTATTTCTATAGCGTGAGCTAGAACAGTGGTTCTCAACATGTCACATCCAGAACATCAATATCATTGCATCTAGAAAATTTTTACAAATGCAAATTCTCAGTTTCTAAATCAAGACTTAATGAATCAGAAATTCTGAGGCTAGGAACCTCCCTGGTGGCGCAGCGTTTAAGCGCTGCGCTGTGGTGCTGTTGGCAGCAGCGACGTGAGTTCGACGCCCGGCCAGGGAGATTCCCACATGATGAAGCAGACCTCTCCTGCCTCGCCCGCTGCTCACCTCAGCAGTGTATTCCTGTCGACCTGCCTGTTCTGCCTCCCACTCTGTCTCTGGTGAACCCTCTCGCTGCCCCACACCTCTGGCCTGTACCCCAGCTTGTATGCATAAATAAAAAAATCTAAAAAAAAAAATTCTGGGGTTAGAGTTGAACATTGTGTATTTTAAAAAGTCCTATAGGTGATTCTGATCTATGCCATATATGAGAAACACAGTTCTAGAGACACCATACTCTTTGGTATAGCAGAGCGTATTTTGGTTCTATCAGATAGGTTCCACTGACAAGTTTAATTATCCATGTCACTTTGAGCATAAACCTTAAAATCCCTGTCCTCAATTTTCTTTATAATGTAAAAAAGTTACCATTAGGGTCCTTATAAAATAAATAGATGTGGCAAATTATTTTTTATATTTTCAAATAGGTACTTGAAGAGCTGTAAGACCCTATATGATCAGCCTTCTCTTTACTGAATCTAGTATGTCCTTGAATACATTTCAGACTCTCTTGCTCATTCATTCTTTCAACCACACTGACTTTCTTGCTGATTTATTAAACATTGCATATTCATAACTTTGGATCTTCTAATCTTTCTGGAATGTTTTCCCTTAGAAAAAGTGATAACTAAGTCACTTCCTTCCAATCTTGTTCAGCTGTCAGTGCCTTAAATAGATGATTATGTTTAAAAAAAAAAACAAAAAAACAACTTATTAGAAATAGGAAGGAAAAAGTGATATGTTGATTACCTCATTTTATATTGTAACCCACAACACTACCTATCCTCTATTTACTGCTTAATGTTTTCAATTTTCCATAGGACTCATCAACTCTGAAATTACTGTGTAACTGTTTATATTGATGTTTATCTCTTTGTCTCCTTCCTCTAATCTGTATAGGATGACAATTCCAAGGACTTTTATTTTTCCACTGGAGTATTTAATTTTATAATTCTAGGCCCTCAAAGGCATGAATATCGCTATAATAATATGAATAATATTTATATAATTCAAAATGATGTTTCAATATTTTAGAAATTGGATTAATGCAGACATATTTAAGCTCTCAAACTGGCCACTTAATAATGAATAGTTAATGCAATGCTATCTAAGTCTCTGGGATATACTTTTATGCAACACTTTACTTAATGAATTACTAACACCCATTGAAATTTCCACTGCTATAGTAGTATAGAATGATACCTAAAGTACTAAGAAACAGTAAATAGTGCTACATAAATATTGTCAGGGCACATAGAGTTAGGGCACATAGATTTCTTATATACTTCCTCCCTTCCTTCTTCCCTCCCTCCTTTTCTCCCTCTCTCCCTCCATCTATCCCTCCTTCCTTCCTTCCTTCCTTCCTTATCTCCAGAAAATATTCATTGAGTGCATTCTGTGCTACATCCTTTAAATATAATGAGAGAAATATTTTAACAAATGAATATATAAAATACTATTGTCATTTGTAATATTCTGAAGGAAAAAAAATAGAATGTAGGAACAGAAACTATATGGAAGGTAACTAGAAGCACTTGTCAAGAAGACACTTTGAGGAGTTGCATTAGTTTATTAGGGTTAACATGACAACGTGACACAATTTGAATGGTCCAAAAAACAGAAATTTATTGTTTCACATTTCTGGAGGCCAGAAGTCCAAGATCTCAGTGTTGGCAGCCTTGTTCCTTTCTGAGGGCTATAAAAGAGAAATTGTTTTGTTTTTCCTCCTTCCTTACTTCTGGTAGTTTTCTGCCAATTTTTTGTACTCCTTGACCTTAAGTCTCTTCACCCCAAATTCTGCCTTCACCGTTATATGACTTTCTCCTGGTATGCATTTCTATTTTCAAATTTTCCCTTTTGATTGGGGCCCCTATCATATTTGATGAAGTGCCTGTTCCCATTGTTCCCTTGTCCATGACTCTAGTATGACTTAATGCTAGCTTATTAATTGCATCTGTAATGACCTTATATCCAAATAAAAATCACATTCATGATACTGGAGGTTAGAACTTCAACATATGAATTTGTAAGGGGCCACAATTAAACCATAAAAAGAGACACAGTTGTTCTCCTTGACTCATCAGTGTATCCAGACCCCAGGGAGAGAAATCTCTGCACTGAACCTTGTGGGTTTTAGTGGGCCCAAGTTGGTTCTTTTCTGTACTTACCTTTGCCTACAGGGTAAAGAGGTCATATAACAAAGAAGTTGTGTTCACCAGAGTATCATGGCATCCTTTCTCAATCATATTCTGGGTATCTGGGAGTGTGTTTTTTTTTGTTTGTTTTTTGTTTTTGTTTTTGTTTTTTGGTAGCAATAAGTAAGTTGGAAGGAGATATAAAATAACTTCAAAATAGCCATTTTTCAGTTACTAAAGTCCTAGTTGACAAGTAAGCAAACTGTAATGAAGAGGGGTCATATCTAATTGGTGAATGCAGAAAATATATTATTTTGGTGAAAAAGGGTTAATGTTTTTACACACTAAAACCTTTAAATTTGGAAATTTTTACTAAAATCAGCATTAACATGCCTATTTGCCAAGTGACAATATATACTAATATATGATTAATATACTTATAAGTGAAAATAACATCTTAGATTTCAGATATCTTTGAGGTATCAGACACATTTGAATACTATTTTTTAGCCTATGATCTATGAATCTTATCGGCAACCTAGTTAAGCAATCTTATGAAAGAAACACCAATTTATATACCTTCATGAAGACTCAATGCTGAAACTCGTTGATTTAGTTGAAGGCAAATTCATTGACTTAGTTTACCCTTCTAAATTTCAGTGTCTTCATCTGAAAATAATTGAGAATGGAGAAGCCAGTGGTTTAAATTTTCTTTACCTGGCACATTGTCCAGGAAACTCAAATATGTAAAATCAGTAAAACATTTTTTCACTCTAGTTAAAATAAACTGAAGGCTACATCAGACACCGATTAAGCACCAACCTAGACCTTTCAGGACTCACCTATCTTTTCATTTAGCTATTCAGGTGTCACTTTTAAATATTCTCCTCTATCTTCATGCACATACACTGACAAATCCTTACCTTACTCTCATTCTGTGAGCCTTTTGTCTCCAGCTATAGGGCTTTCCTTATAAGTCATGAACAACCATAAGGGAAAACTTTGGCTAGCTCAATATGGAAAACATTAGATTCATTCTTTTCTTTCCTTCTCTTGGAGTGATCATAGACCAATCATTTAAAAAGAATCTCTAAAAGGATATTTTAATGAGAGAGAAAAATCAATTGTCCCTTTTATCATGTAGTAACCAGTCAAGCAGTATACCCTCATATTAGATCTCTGTCTTTTTCCCTAATTACTCAGACTGTTCTCACTCCTTCTCTCATGGATTATACCTTTTACTAGATAATATCACAAGAGTCTTTGCTTTAAACTCAATGTTCAGGGGAATCTAGAGTTAACAAAGACACTGAGCAATTTTACAAATCCAAACTATAGCTTTTTAGCAATACCTCTGAGAGAAAAATTTGGGGTCAACCTTCACTAAAATCTCATTATTAATGATATACTAGCAAGCTAACTCTGTATATAACAATGTACATGTTCTATTTATTTTAACCATTCTACTAGAAGATAAATCATTAAGCTACAGAGTTTTGTTTTGTTTACTGCTATACTTCCAGTGGTATTAGCCATTCTCATTCTCATGTGTTGACAATGAATTTAATGAGATTAGTGAGCACATAGTATATATTCTCTTGCTATGAATTCTATAGCTAAATATATGACTTCATCAAGAGAGAAACCCAAGTGTAAATGTTAGGTATCACAAACATCTATGCTAGCATTTGAAAAATGATAAGAACATATCTTCATAACCTATCACCCCCAAACTAATTACCAAATGTTATTTTAAACACTTCATTACTTTCAATCCCAGGGGAAGAATGTTTCTTATTTCTTTCCCTTTTATTTTTCAATTAAAACATAAAAATGAAAAATGTTCAAACTTACAAATAGATTTCTTTTGTGCTGTCAAGCAACAGACTCTTATGCTGCTAGTTATAATAGGACATGTGAAAAATAAATTAGTTTATCTGTGAATACTCCCTCAAGTGTTTATAAAATGCCAATTTTATGTTTAGGTCAAAATATTAGATGATGAGTTTTGGTCATATTGATGAGGTTAAAATAAATTAAACCAAAAATATCACTTGAATTTCATAGCAGACTATTTTAAGGATACTTAATTCAGTCCAAACTGCTTTTGAATTATTGTTTGATTCATACTAATGGGTAGAATACCACACCTAGATAAAAATACTACAGCCAAAATGTACTAAGAATGCTTCAAACAATTTGGCCTCAACCAATTGATTTTTAGGTATACAATTAGAATTTTACTCAGTGCTTTTTGGTAAATGAATATTAAATTGCTACCCATAATAAAAATGTGTGGACTGTTAGAATGATTTCAGTAAATTCTTTATTGAATCTCTACTATGTGTCAAACATTGGCTAGCTATCTTCCAAAAAGCCAATCTAGAGAAAGAGAAAACTTCAAATAACATAGACCCCAAACACTCTGGGCATCAAATGGAAGAGGGAAAATATAGGGGGAAAGCTACTCACTGCCATTCAAATACTCTATTATTTATCATTTCACTGGATTTACCTTAACTCATTCAGAGTGAAAACAAAAGTTTTTTTAGTGGCTTTTTATCAGGATCATCTGTACTTGGATTTTATTTACTGTCAATTTCCTTGTTTATTGTTTACAAGCAACACAGATTTTCACTTAATTCTTTATGTTCTTCTGTCAGAGGGAGGCCAGCTCCGACTGAGGTTGGGTTCCTGGGGGTGGTGGGGAAAGCATTGGTGGCTGTGAGTTGAGTTGCGTGGGGGAAAGGGGGTGGGGTGAGAGACAGCACACACCAGAGAGTGTGATCAGGCTGTTCCACTTTATTATTTGAGAACAGGGTTTTTAAAGCATAAGAAGAATTAACTACTGACAATGGCAGGGTGATAACAGATATTCAGATGCATAATCAATTACATACTTTGAGGAGAATCAAGGAACTTTGGAAAAATGTCTGTTGTGTGATGAAAATTCCAGCAAGGTGCAGGACATAATCTTCAACCTTTGCCCTAGGCCTAGGGGGAAGGCTGCTGTCTCAATACCTTTTGTCTGAAACTAAGACCTTAATAAAAGAAACATCTTTATGCTAATCTCTAAGGAACTATATGCTGATTTTTTCCAGGCAAGGAAGGGAAATAGGGGAAGGAATTAAATGTTCTTTGTTTCAAAACATTAACCCTTGACTGGGCAAGGACACTTCACTGTCAGAAGGACATCTCCCTGCCAGGATCTAATGAGAAAGGCTAGTGCATGCAGGCATGGTGGAGAAACTTAATTATTGTTCTCACCTGAAATTATACTTAAATTATTTGTGAGAAGAAATATCGCATCCTGACTTATGGGAACACTTCCTTGAAGGTTTGCCACCCATAAAGTGACCTTGTCAAAACAATATGGGGTGTCCAGGCTACGACATTCTTCAAATGTGCCAGGCCATCTCCCACCCAAAGACTTTTTCATTGACCCTTCATTCTACCCCCAGATGTTTTTCCCCAAAGAGTCACATTTAACTTCACCCTACACCCCAAACATTTGCTGAAATATTATCTTTTCAGACCATCTATCCTAACCACCTTATTTAAAAATTAACAGTCCTATACGCCTTCTAATACTCTCATATTTTTCTTCACCTTAAACTACATTACCTTGTAACATATTATGTACTTCACTTACATATTTCACTTACTGTCTTTCTATTGCTGTCAGAATCTAAACTTTACAGAACCAGGACATTTGTCTCCGTTGTTCTCTGATATATTCCCACTGTCCTGAAAATTGCCTGGCACAAGGAGGTATTCAGTGTATATTTATTGAATGAATAAATGTGTGAATATAAATGTAAAACTGGAAAAAAATTGAGTGAATGAATGAAAAAGCACAAAGATTTCTGAGCTGGATTTGAACTAATAGTTTTCAGACAGCAAAGAAATAAAAGCCTAACTGAAGTTGGGGAGCTAAACAGAGCTTTGATAAATTGCTGCCAGGTAGATGACAGATAGCCATGCTAATTAAGTGGGCTACATGATCAGGTCTTTGCTTATAACTTTGCAGCAGTGGATAGAAAGTTCAGAGGCAGGAAGACCAAGTACATTAAGGAATCAGATATGAGGCCCTGACACAATGCAGGTAGAATAGAGAAATTTTGAACATTTCTACAGAATAACATGATTGAAAATGTCTGTGGAAAAATATGCTCACAGATAATTTACCTAAGTAGAACTTGATCCAAGTAGAACTTGGGCATTTCATGTTTTAAGGTTTAGACCTATGAAGATTTGCAAACTATGCAATAGAAAATGCCATATATCCTTGCTTTTTAAAGAAATTGACACAATATAGGCAATATGTTAACAGGTTTTTTTTTCCCAACATGTACATATCATTAAAGAAAAGTATCAATGGTGATTGAATGTTTTCAGTCACAATTTAAGGTAAGGAAGGTTAAAATTGAATATTTTAATACATTTTTAGAATAAGTAAATGAAAGGTTTAGACTTTCCCTTTCCCTATCTACAGAAGTCAGGAAGAGAGCAGGACCTGAGTGATTCAGGTATCCCAATCAGAGTTTCCCAATGGATGAATGACTGCATGCTCACCGTGAGAGTCCTCAGGACACAGCAAATCGTTAAAAGAGGATTTTACAAAATCTGTTCTACAGACAGCAAAGTTTGAAAAAAAATGCTCCATGTTCCATCTCTCACTGTAGATTTATCACATTCATTAAACATTAATGTGTCTCAGAAATCATATGGGAGATACCAAATACAAATAAAGAATAAGCCTTGGTGTCTATATTTGTTTAACTGAGATTTTCCAGATTTGCTTGGGAGAGGCACCTTTGTTGTCATGTAACCTATGGCCCTCTCAAGATGCTTGTGGGAAAATTATGCCCTCGGTCATGATCTGAAACCAAACTTGTGTCGTCTTTATCTTTGTATTTATAGTAGTCTATCAGTCTATTTGAATGCCAAAAGCAAAGCATATAGACAGGTAGCTTATGAAAAAAACAAATTTATTTCTCACAGTTCTGTAGGCTGGAAGTAGGAATCAGGTTACCTGCATATTAAGGTGAGGGCCCTCTTCCAGGTAGCAGGCTTTTCACTCTGTCCTCACCTGGAAGGACAAGCCAGCTGTCTGTGGAGCGTCTTTACTAAGCACCTAAATGTGATTCATGAGGATGCTGCCTTCATGAACTAATAACCTCTCAAAGACCCCCAACTCCTAATACCATCATAAGGTTGCCAACATAGGAATTTGGAAGAACACAAACTTTCAGGCCATTGCAATCATCTATCACGTTTGAGACATGAGTACATATGGATGAATATATATGCTTCTCAATTATCTCATCTAAAATTGGCAATTCCTACATGGGTAATGGAAAAACATTTCCTCAAAATATTTTCATTATTTCTTTCATATTTCTATTTTCTTCCTGTTATTGCCATTATGTGACTTTTTATTAATAACTACTAAGGTTTGAGGATACATGTCTAAAATTAATTTGATTTTTTGTTTTATAGATAGGATTATAACTAATCATCTTGAAAAATTTGGAATAAAGGGATAGATTACTGTCAATAATTTAGTAATGACATTATCAGGATATCAGTCTGAATAATGTAAATCACTGTCCCCTTTTATATGCAAGTTTTATTTCTTTTTACTCTTGAAGTGCTCAGTTTAGACAATAATTCATGTAATCAAGCTATGAATAACTATCATTCAGTGATGATAAGAAGATAATCACATATTACAAAAAGAAAATGCTTTAAGACTTTAGAGCCATTGCTTTCTAATCCTTCCTGAATCAAAGGATGCATGGTGAGGAAGCTTGCAAAGAACACCCAGATCTACACTGGAGAATTCAGGGCTCTCTAACTTAGTTTTATATGATTAAAAAATAATTTTCGCTCCAAATATTCCTGCTGAGATGCTGTATGTATGTGATTGTGCACATGCACTATGCACCTGTCATGTAGCATTTCCCTTCAAAGGTTTGTCTGAAATATTTTACTAATGGGAAATAATTATATTATTTTAGCCTTCATTTCTGAGCAAGCAATACTATAGTGAAACTCTGACAATTTCCTTATAACTAAGAACTTTATTTCATATATTTTAGATATCTAATTAAATGAAAAGTCAATTAATTCTACATCTAAAAGCATAGGAAAATGTTTTTGAATGATGCATTGCCCTAAATATCCGTTGAGCATTAGTTTTACAAAAAGGACTTTTTCAGCATAATTTTAAATTCATGCCTAACTAGTAGTGAGATGAAATGATTTCATTTATTTATTTGTGCTTTCTAGAGCATAGTGAATGATAACATATTTCTTAAAATTATTTTTATGGGGAAATAACCAGGTGCTAAAGGAAAAATAAAACTTTGTTCAGGTATTCCTACCTATAAACTTATTTTGTTATAGATGTGGCTATATTGCTTGATTGTTTAAAGGGGACAACTAAATGTATGAAAACAAAATGATTTAAAGGTGTGATTTGCAACATGCCAATCTTAATGTCATTAATAAGATATTTTTCTGGGACTCTGCAAGTGCTAATAGGAACCTTAGTGTCAGACAAACATCTGATAGCATCAACAGACTATATCATAGTAATGATATTCTGTCATGAAGATCATAGACAATAAGTCCTTGCCTCTCATCAAAATAAAGTGGCAGCATTGAAGATGAAGTATCCATGCTCAGAAGTAGAAGAATAACATATTTTTATGTGAAGTTCCATCCTAAATATTCAGTAAGTGTCTTAAACATTGATAGGTGTCTCTAGGGAGTCAAATCAATGTTCTCATCACATGAAATCAAATGTTGGAGACTTGGGAAAATACACTAGCTGGGTAGTGTGAAATATTTTTTTTAAATAGGTAAAAGGTCAAGTGTGTAGATGCATGCAAAGAGCTAAAGATGTGGTTTTAAAACAGACATTCCTTGCCAGTAGCTACCTTGCTTCATTCCATTCCTTTACAACCACACTCCTTAAAAATACAATAAGTTCTGTAGCCATTTCCTTACCTTTTGCTGAACCCTGAACCTGCTCCAGTGGTTTTATCACATTCCATATTGGATCTTATTAAAAATTCCTGTGACTTTTACATCATTACATTTCTCAAGAATTAAGTGCCTGTACCATCCAGCATAAATATTTACTTCTTAGTATATTTTATTTCTCTGATATATATTCTTACTGTCTTTCTGCTCTGGCAGGTTCTTCTGTGTCCATTGCTCGTGTTCTTGCTGGTTTATGTTCTTTCATCCAAGCTTTTATTGTTAGTATCCTCCTTAGGTCATTTCATACACTTGAAGTGTTCAGATAGTATCAAGAAGCAAATAATTTCTAACTTTGTATTATTTATTTAAGTATAATTGACATTCAACATTGTATTAGTTTCAGATGTACAAGATAACTTGACATGGATTTAAAGTGCAAAATGGTCACCACAATATCTATTTCTCATCTATGTTGAATTTTTCAACTTTGCTGTGATATATTTTTGCTTACAAACCCTATTCTGTATACTTCATCCTGTAAATTAACTTATTTTATAACTGGAAATCTGTGCATCTTCCTTATATTTAAGTCAGCATATATTCATTAAAACCCGTTTTCCAGGTATACAAAACAGTGTGACTGTTAACCTTTATAGTCTAGTGAAAGAAATACATTAAATCAATAAAATTGTACACATAAAAATATACCTATAGTTGTGACAGGTCTATGAATAAAAATTATAGTATGGGTAGTACATTTAGACCTTAGGAACTGAAATTCAAATGTTCCTTTGATTTTGATGCAGTCATTTTGGTCAACATGAAAATAGGTTAATGGGTCTTGCTTTAGCAAAGATGTTTTTAAAATGGAGAGTTTTTATTATGTGTATGCGTATTATTCACTATTATAGTCACAGTGAAAACCCTGTTTAATGTTCATATGTTTTGTAAGAACTAATGAAAACTATTGTAATTAGACCTAAAATGCCAATTAAAGTGGAATAGTGGGAACCAAATGTGATTTCTCAGAGAAAATAGTAACAAAAGCAAAGCCTACTATCAGGGAAAGATAAAACTTCATAATTTAATCCTTGCAAGTATCTAAGGGAACAAGAGGGGAAAATAAACAGAGAGGGGGAAATGTCTAAAAAACAATTGGACATTTATTGGGGCTTAGGAAAAATCATAAGGACAATTTTATCATGAAACAGTGTAACACTTGATATTTAAAAAGTCCTATAGTAGATTGCTCAATTTCAGCATGATCACTTGTAATAATTAAATAATTGATGAAGTCTATGCATTTACTGAAACCCCAGGAATAGTGAAAATTGTAACTAGCTTTTTATTATAACTGCTTTTACCCTTGTTCAGTAAAGACTTCTAGAGACAAAGTAATTTAAAACAGATTTTTATGTTTTTGAATGTTAGCCATAGCTAGTGGGGTCCAAACTTTTTTGATGGAAGACATATAAACACAATTTTTCCCCTAGTTTCCTAACATCTCTGCTCTTATAAGATGTTGAACAACTGCAAATAGGATTTTATTTTAAATTTGACATTTCCAGTTTGAATAGCTTTCATATAGTATGTAATCTATAGAAATAAGCATTATGCTACACGTAGGGATATGGTACCATTCTCCTTTACATACAAGTCTACTGGCTAGTTCTGGAGTGAGGTCAGAGACAGTTTCTGGCTGTCAGGTAAGGTTTTGTCTCAGCAACAGATAGCTGACTCACCCAGGGCTGATCCTCACCTGCTGTACTAAGGCAAATGAACAAAGGAGTGTTTGGCAAACTTTTTTGTAAAGGGGCATATAGTGTTTTAGTTTATAAACAGCCTATAGAGTCACAGTCACAACTAAACTTCTTAACAATGAATCACAGCTCAAAAGCAGCCCAAAATAGCACATAATGGGTAGACATAGCTGTGTGCCAATTAAACTGTGTTCATCAACATTGGCGTGGAAGCATTTCAACATAATATGGGAAAGTATCATGGGCAATTCTTGCTTTAAAGCATCTCACCAAATTCTCTGTAGATTTGTTGGTCCTGTGGTCCATCTTTACTTGTTCCTCTGCCCAGTCTATTTGTTATTCTTCTTACAGGTGTGGATCCCTAATAAATACCTTCCATTCCAAACTGTCTCAACATAAGCTTCTCTGGAACCCCAGATGAGACTTGCATTAATGATGCTATTTTCTTCTCTAAAGTTGGGCAGATTTAATATCCTGTTTTCATGACCATTGTTGAATCTGAATACAATAAAGGAGGAAAGACTCACTCTCCCTCTGCTCACAGATAGAGCACCTATGTATTTAATAGTCTAAAGAAAAAGGAGAAATGATAACAGAGTAGGGAGCTAGATTAGATTTTGAATACTGACATTTACTTGCTGATATGTAGTCTGTTTATATTTATTACAGATTCATCTTACGGGATAACCAAAGAGTTGAGTCTATTTTTTACCAGATTGCCCTTTGCAGTCCACCTTCATCAATCATCTACTTCTAGACATCTTTCATTAGAACAAGTAATCTCATTACTTCTAGGTCTGATAATGTTTATTTTTCATTTATAAAACCTCCTTCTCTTTCCATTACCCTTATTTCTACAGCTCGGTTCCCCCCTTACCTGCTCCTGCATTTCCTCCATCTCACCCTTGATGTCGCATTGAGAAATCAATGTCTAGATCTACTTCTAGACCTCCACCAAGTTGTCTCTCAGATCTTAGCTACTGCAAATCTTATTTTGAGCCACTTATTGCTCCTGGCTATCTGCTTTAAGAAGTATCTGGTATGTTTTAATGTTTTAAACATGGACAGTGTTTTTTTTTATTTTCCCTCTTCCTTATATTGACATTTAAATATTACATTCCATAGAAAAAGTCTCCATTAGTAGAATATAATATTATTTGGCAGCTACAAAAAGGAACAATTTTGAGTGCAGAAAACTACCTGCCGTCCATCACTCAATCCACATGGAGATTTGCCAAAAATAAGGAATAGCCCTGGCAGCACAGAGTAGGTATTCCTAAATTATTTGACTCTGAACTCTGGATATAGCACTGATTTTACCAGTATGCATATATTGTATTCCTGAAAATGTGGACAAAATGGAGTTCAATATCAGTACCCAAAATCATTCATATACTCTAAAGAATAAATATAAATGTTTATCAAAATGATGTTTATCCTCATTTATGATACAGTGTTTGCACATGTACCCTATTTAGTGCTACCGCTTGATTAAAAATGTGTTCAAATTTTTTTCACTGTCAGTAGTCTACATTTTTTCTTTATATTCTATTTAGTAAATAAAATGAAACTATTGAAAAGTATTGTTTAATCTATTCATCTATTCTTTTGCATCATCTCATCTATCTTGGCAGTTAGATTTGTTTCTCTTGTTTTCTGTGAAATTCCCCTTTTTAAGGTAAATAACATCATACAGGGAAAGTTTGATCAAGTGTGGCAGGAAACCCTTTACACAGTCAATGAGAAAAACAAAAAATGAGAAGCAATATTCTCTTGCCTCCTCAACATCTATCTTTCCAAGCTGGCAAGAAAAATTGTTAGTGCATATGAAGATTACTGTCAAATCCTAGCAAATTGTTAACAGTGATATAGTCTATGAAATTCTGTCAAGGTACCAATACAAATGCAAATGCTGGGGCACAGGGAAAATCTCCCACTCCTCTGGGTTCTTCTATGGCTGAATTACTAATCAAAACATCAGACAGATTAACAAAAGAAAAATGAAGTTAATAACATACTTATAAATAATTTACATGAACATAAATTCTACAATAAAATTGGATGAATCAGAAATAATATCTGCCATATCTATTGATATTGTAATGATCCTGACCTATTGAGATGGGTATATGCAATGATAATATAATGATACTATTGATCTAAATGTGGGAGCAATTGAGACAGAATGTCTGGAGTTACTAATTAATTTTAAAAAAAGCACTTGTTTATGAAGACTCTGATAACACTGGTCAACATTGAGATCATTATTGACTTTAAAAGACCCTAATCTGTAGTATCTTGGTGTGCTGAACATGAATATAACCCTGAAAATTTTTCATTAGCTCTCATTTTGAAGATATTTCATATAATTCATTTTATATGTTGCACCGTGTAAATTTATCCAGTAGGACAACAACAACATCCTAAATCAGCCTAGAATGATGTAATATTGCATCACATTGCATAATACCATCATGCACACATCATCCAGAGTTGATTGCATCATTTTCTGATGCAATGTAATACTACTGCCAGGTGGCTGCTAAAGTAAGCTGACGTCAGCAGTGCACTATATAAAGCCCTGTTGGAAAGGTTGAGCACTGAAAACATTTCAGACTTTGTGAGAGACAGCTTAAGCTACTGTTCCATAGAACTGTTATCATTTTATCCATTTAGGCACAATACAGAACAGTAATGCCTCAAAAGTGTGTTCATAGTGTGGACAATTTCTGCTCTATTTGTGGGGAGGTGACATTTGCCAACCAGAAGAAAAGTATCACTTCTCAAGTGAAGAAAGCTTATCAACTTGACTTCGGATGCAAGGTTGGTGAGCAAGATAAGCCTTTGGCCCCGCATATATGCTGTGCTACATGTACAACACAGCTTTCACAGTGGTTAAATGGCAAAAGACCATCAATGCTGCTTGCAGTCCCCATGGTCTGGAGAGAGCCAAGAAACCACATCAAAGACTCTCACTTCTGCTTGGTTCCTCCTCTTTCCGGCAGAATAATGAAGCCAAAGAAGTCGAGAATAGTCTACCCAAACATTCTGTCTGCATTAATACCAGTTATGCATGGTGAGGGACTTCCTATTCCAGAACCTCCAGCAGAATATTCTCTTGATTCATCTGATGAGGACAAGGGTGAGCCGACCTGTTCTCCTGTTCCATCAGCATGCAGTGATCCAGATTTTCACTGTGGTGCATCATCAACCCCACACAGACTAACACAGGAAGAACAAATGACCTGGTTCGTGATTTGGACTTATCCAAGAACAAGGCTGAATTGCTAGGATCAAGACTCCAACAATGGAATCTTATAGAAAAAGATGTCACAATTACTTTCTATCGAAAGCACCACCAACAGTTGGAGCCTTTCTTCAGAAAGGAAAATACTCTGGTGTTCTGTTCCAATATTGAGGGCCTCATGGATGCCTTAGGAATCACTCATGACCCACAAGAATGGAGACTGTTTCTAGACTTCGAAACTGAGTCTTAAGGCTATGCTTTTTCACAATGGAAACCATCTTCCATCTATTCTATTCCTGAACAGCTGTACAAGAGACAAGTGAAGGAATATAAGAAATAGTCTATGACTTGATTTTTTACAGGTATTACCTGCATGCATTTTGTGATTTAATGCTTTTTTACAGGTATTACCTGCATGCATTATTGCAGATTACAAAAAAACTAGAGCCAAAATCAGAATTTGACTGTCATATTCATGTTGAGCACATACAAATTGATGGGAAATGACTAATTTTATTTCAGTGACATGGCTTTTATAAAACTTTGTTGACCAGTGATAATCAGACATATGAAAGGCAAAGACAGGTAAAAACCTGGATGTGCTAAGAAGTTCCTAAATTAAAATTAACAGGTGGTCCTTCTAATATATTTCTGAAAAGTGGTTTAAATATAGGCACCAAATTTAAGCCAATTTGAAATGCTTACAGACTCCATGTCTGTAGGATTGAAGCCTTTTCAAGGTTTTGGGGAAAGCTGCCATGGACTTTTGTTCTGAGAAGTGGCCTCCCCTTCTTGCATTAGATGACTGCTGGGAATTCTCCAGACCTGGCCTACACATTCTGTGTCCCCAATCTCCTGAGCCTTGCCAAGAGATTTGTAGCCTTTCCCCCTTTACTGTTAACTGAATTGTATGCTTGTATTATTGTAATATGGATTTTTCCCAGTTAATTCATATTATGGCTATGAATATTCAGTTTGAATTATCAGTGAACCCTTCCCTCTGTGGAATTTAGCAATTTAGAGATATGAAACTGATATAACAAAATCCTGTGCTGAGTTTTAAGAGACCTGGAGAGTCAGGAGAGCGGAGAGGGAAACTTCACATGTTGAGGAAAGGATGTATATAGTAAGTTAAACCTCTCCTTAGTCCTGTTTTTAATTAATATGATGTTCCTTATTATTTGGTACTTTTTTTTTAGTATCTAGCATATAGTTGCCATTGATCTGAGTTTTAAGAGTAGATGTTGATTTTCAACTATTTTTATGTGCTTTATTGTCTTTTCCTTTTTTTCAGTGAATAAAATCTGAAATTTAAAAACTTAAACATTTGCATTCAATCTTATCCAGTAACATTTTGACTAGATTTTAGAATCTCAACAATATAATCTGCATATTATTTAAGAGTACTTCTTGAAAATTATAATGAAACCTGGTGTCACTAATGAAAAAGAATTAACATGTTCTAGGCCTGAGATGTGAAAAAACAATCCCCCAAAAAGGTACAGATAGACTTTTCCAAATGGTCCACAGTAGGCCTTTTCCTAATACATTTCACCTTGGTAGATGGAACGAGCATTAATCAAGACTCTTAAGGTCTCAGAAGAAATGTTGCAATTACTTACACATACTGATTAACTAGATTTATGGTCACCTCCAGAGAAAAAGAGTTTTTATTTGAGAAGTCTATCTTAGAGCAGAGTAAGCATCTGGAAGCAAGGTTTTGCCATACAAAATCATCTCTGTGCCATGTGAAACCCTGTCCTCTCCTTGATCCCCCCAGACCTCTTAGAACTGGATATAACCCCCCGCTCCGGTTGTCCTATTTACATTAAAATTTACTAACATGTAAATTTTCCATACCTATGTGTGCTATTAAATTGAGCATTTTTCTTCTACTAATATGTCTAATAGCAATTCATTTGCTCATCCATCTCAGAACAAGCCAGAGGGGTAAGGGAATTTCCCCATGTGCTCCCACAGTGTAAATAAAAACAACTGGTAAACAGGATGAATATTCATGTTTTAAGAAAAAATATCTCAATATGTATTTTTTAAATTTATTGTATAAACATTTCTAGATTTCTTAACCAGGTTGGAGTTACCTTTATTATATATTTTGATTAACTATTCTTATATAACATTTTTAAAATGTGTAGAGTAAGACCTTTCTTGAAAACTGACCTTCGATGTGTATGTGTGGATGTGTATTTTACATGTTGACAAAACTATATTTACTACAGATTTTTAAAGCAAATATATGTTCAGTGCTTGGGAAATGTACTTAAAATTATTGGATATCATTGTTCTAATAAAGTAACCAAAGATTCCGAAAATATCTAAAAATGTATTGAATAGCTATAGATTGTATTACATTTTTATACTAGATAGCAACATCATTTGTGGTTTGTTGATTTATATTTATACAGTGTCTACTGAATGTCTGTAATAATTTAAAATCATCATATGTGTTCTGTACAACAGTAGTTTAAGTTGGGTATTATCCCTATTTTACAAATGAAGTGAAAAATTGTAAAGATCAAAAGTCTTGCTCAAAGCACAGCTTTTAAATATTCTACTTCTGTATCCAAGCTCAGGGTTCATCTTAATGCTCATTTTGTTCTGAGTTTGCACTTTTTAAATAGTTGCAAATATAATATAGAAGATAAGACAGACACTGTTTTCCATTGCCCTTATTTACAAATTGACTAAAATTACAGTGTAGAAAGATGTATAAATGGAACATAGTAAAAAAAGAAGAAAGACACACATCTAACAGCAACAGAAGTATATTAATAGTAATATTGATAGCAAAATAATGAATTTGCATTATTTCTTACACATGAATGGGCTTTTAAAGCACACACAAAAATTATTTTAGAGAAAGGACATCTTGACTTAAAAGAGTTATATTTTTAAGGTAGATTAGTATGTATGGTAATGTGTGTTTGGAAATCTGTCTCACCCTTTCCTTTCTTTGTGTCCATCCTACTGCATTCAATATGTAGATTGTTCATTTGGCATCAAGATTTATCAAAATGTCCTTGATTTCAACCCATTATTTCAACCCCACAGAGTAGTGTATTTTAACAAATATCCACTGGTAAGACTTAGTGAAGAATGCAGACATTTAAATTGGGAGAAATAAAAGATGACAAAGAAGGAAGTGGTGAAAGAGAATAAGTGGAAAAAGAATTGGAACCAGTAAGAATATAGTTGAAAATGACCTGAACGCTGAAATCTGGGAAAGAGAAAATTAATCAGATCTGATCTTTGTCTCAAGATACCACTTATTGTTATAGAGGGGCTTACTTCTTCTAATTACAGTGTGTATCCATGCTCCTATCTTTTACCACTTTAATTTTACAAGTCAATGGGCTAACAATTGCTATAGCAGCTTTTGTAAAGATTGTTTGATGCCCTTGGTGTTATTCATGGGTAATAGCTAGGCAGACAGGGAGTCCATAGTCCTCCATTTGTTTCAGTTCCCACTATTAATACAAGATTACTTGCATAGTCTGCTTACAATTACCTTTTTTCCCCCCTATCAAAAATTAATCATTCATGATGACCATGTATTCTTAGGTAACTAAAGCAGAGGATAGGGTACTATAGACAAACTTTCAGAGAACTCTTCAGTTACAGTCAGTCACCAGCACAGAAGTTCTACTATGTTTCTGCAGCATAACAAAGCAATCGTTTTAAATCATTGATTGCCACTTTATACCTCTAAATGTTACCTGAACTGTATTTTCAGCACAAAAATTTCATCAGTTTGTATAATAACAGCTCCAGTCTTTAACAGAAAGGTATAGAAACACTTAATGGCTTTTGGGCATTAATCTATGTTAAACTCTGAAGGAAATCTTTTGGAATTGAAAATTACAGCTGTATTAATGCCTTTCTCTTGTGCTGTGAACAATAAATGCCAAGTGCCTTTTCCCCCCTTAATGATTAACTGCTTTTTGGAAAATGCTGCCATTTACCCCATGCAAATTTCTTGCTTTGTAGATCAGATGTGACTAAGAACATTAGGTGGTTGGCTCTTGTGAATAGATTTAGAAAGTACTAATTATAAGACTAACATACCACAATCATGCACAATCATGTTTAATTTGTGGAACTACCTTAATGCAAGATGACTGAACCCTGTGCAGCAAATTGAGATGGCAACAATAGGATTTTTCCTCTTTGTCTATATAGTTTCTTTCAGGAGGAGATTGAAGGCAGGGAATAAGAAATTTTTTGCTATATAATCTTAATAAAAGTTATTTTTGTAGTCATAAAAAGAGAATTTAGACTTTTTGTATATATTAAATTAATATAGCTTTTTAATTTAATGATGTATTTTTAAAAGTACTTGAATGGTGAGTGTAGATGGTTAGAATGACTACCTTCATGACATTTGAAATATAACTATCTCATATCCCTTTTTAGAGGTCATAATACTAAATAGATAAGTAAATTATGGTATAATCAATAATATGCATGTGAAAAATTAAATAGGTCTGAATAGAGCAAAAATAAAAATCTTTGGATTATATGTTGGAATTTTAATTATTACACAATTACATCAGCTAGAAGAGAGAATGAAAGATAAATGTTCTGAACTGTAGTTTCATCCATACTCATTATTTATTTCAAGATAAAAAAAAACAACAAAACAACAAAAAATGATATGCATAGTTCAATAGACACATGAATAGATGTTCTTCATCTCTTATCACTGGGGAAATGCAAATCAAAACCATAATGAGTTATCACTTCACACCTGTGAAAATGACTATTATGAAAAGGACAAGAAAGACAAGTATTGGTGAGGATGTAAAGAAAAGGAAATCTTCATGCACTATTGGTAGGTACAACATTATGGAAAACAAAATGGAAGTTCCTGAAAATAATTGAAAATAGAACTGCCATAAGATCCAACATTTCTACTACTGAATATTTACCCATAAAATACACAAATATTAATATGAAAAGATAATAGCACTCCAATGTTCATCGCAGTATTAGTCACAGGAACCATGATATGGAAACAATCTAGGTATCCATTAGCAGATGAGTGAATAAAGATGATATGATATGTGTACACAATGGGATACTACACAGTTATATAAAAGATGAAATCTTGCCATTTGAGACAACTTTAGGTTGATTATAGTGAAATATCAGAAAAAGACAAATACCATATGATACCATTCACGTGTGGAAGATAAAGAATCAAAGCACATGAATAAACATCATAAAAATGAATTCTTAGATTCTAACAAGAGAATGGTAGTAATCAAAGGGGAAAGGGATGGAAGTTGAGGTGACTGTGTTAAAGAAATCAGTTGGATGGTGGTGGCTGGAAATTAGACCTTCGATAGTGGGAATGATATGGTATATTTAGATGTTAAGATGTGAACTTATACATCTGAAACTTAGATAGTGTTGTAAACTTAGGTTACCTCAATTAAAATTAATTAATTACCTAAATTGGAAGCCACATTTTCAAACTCATTTGTGACTGAAGTCTAGAAGACTGAAGATTTTAAGAAGTAAGGAATATGCTTTATTTAAAATGAATAAAATTAACATACATAACATAAAACATGCATATATACATGTATGTATTTATTATATATTTGCCTATAGAGTTTCTAATCTTTTGAGAAAATAATTCAACTCCTTTTGTATTATTACAATGATAAGGAGTTATACAATGAAGTGTCTAATCAAACTACTATACTATTTTAGTGGAGATAATTTCCACACAATGTTCCTGTTTTAAAGACTGTCAACTGATCATTTTACTTAGGCTACATCACAAAAAGAGTCTACCACATTAAAGAAATACAACTGTTTTTTAAAATTAAAAATAACGGGAGAAATATATAAAAGTATGATGAAGTTACACAGTATACTTTAAACTAGGATCTAGTGTATGTTAGGCAATATGGTGGGGCTGAATGCCAGAAAGACCTAAGATATGATCAAAATAGATACATGTATTAGGTGAAAATATCTGCTAGGTATTATAACTTTATGCCCTTATTTCATTAAATGTATTCCAGCTTCACAGTTGCATATGTAGTGAATATAATCATGGACACATTAAAGATAGGACAATGAAAATTTAGAGACATTAAATAACTTTTCCATCATGGGCATCAGGAAAAGTACATGATAGAAAATATAGAGTCCAGCAAAAATGGTTTATAATTCCAAAGCAGAAAAGGTTAGAAAACAGAGCCTAGGCAAACCTATTAGGCATACATCAATGAATTTAAAAGTATAAAAAAGAACTATAATAATTCTTCTGAAAATTAAACACTTCTGACAGTATATGTATAAACTTGCCACCAGAAAAGGTCAATTTAAATGTTTCAATTTTTTTTCCAGCCCATTAGAAGGACTAGTACCCTAAAACAATGTGCTGTCTAGGCTAGCTTGTCTTCCTGGGATCCACAGAAGTCAATCTAGTTTCCAGCAAATAAGTAATGTCTGGTACCTAAGTCTCTTGGTGCATTCACGTAAAAGTTCAAGGCTCTTTTCATCTGATTTAAAGATGACAGGAGAGCAAGGACACGGGATTCCTTATTGTGGGTCGCATAAAAGGAGGTGGGACACACAGATTTGTAGGTCTAATCTATTGGCCAGCTTGCATAAACTCAGCCAAACTGTTCTGCTCAACTCACAAGTCATCATACTAGCCCACTCAAGCACATCCCTTAGGCATCCTGGAATTTGAGAAATAAAATAAGAAATTACTACACTGTATATTTTCCAGCTTGTTATAACCATATTCTCACTGCATCTGGCCTCCCATTTCCAATAGTAGTTTCTTTCCTCTGAATTAGAGCACGAGGAGAGGGGCATTTATTGCCTCCGCACATAGAGGCCAAAATGAACACATATTGACAGGTGGGAAGAAAATCCCTATTGGTAAACTTTTACTCATTAGTACAAATTATCAAGTTATGAATAAAATATTTAATTTCTTTATTCCGCTTCATTACCACAAATAAGCTGTTCAGAGAGTTGATTCTTAATGTATTTCTATAACTGCCATAACAACAATCCATGAAGCTAGTTAGTAAACAAAATTGCGTCAGACTCCCCATTTACTTACTAAAAATTAATTAAGGCAGATTGTCTTTATTATTTGGCAGGCAAAATACATAGCATAATTATTGATGGGTGTGTCCTGGGGAGTGCATCAGTGCTAGTAATGTAAGATGGGTCAAAAAAGCCAAAGTGACTTTTCTTTCTTTCACATGTTATGGTCTTGATATAAAACAGAAAAATATGATCTTTTAATAATCCAGTATGTGTTTGCCTCTATTAAAATGCATGGACAGGTCTTACTCCTCAACATAAAAGATATGAAATGTTTTTGGATGGTGCATGAGCCATTGGAAAGATGTTAATACTGCTGAAGATTTTTTCTTCCTAGTGGCAATAATTCTGCAATAATTACAGTGGTCAACAGTGAGATCATAAATGACTTAAAAAGGGCCTAATCTGTAGTATCTTGGTGTGCTGAACATGAATATAACCCTGAAAATTTTTATTAGCTCTTGTTTTGAAGATAATTCATATAAATCATTTTATATGTTTCATCATGTAAATTTATCCAGTAGGACTGCAACAACATCCTAAATCAGCCTAGAATGGTGTAATATCACATCACATTGCATAATACCATCATGCACACATCATCCACAGTTGATTGCATCATTTTCTGATGTAATGCAATACTACTGTTAGGAGGCTGCTGAAGTAAGCAGATGTTAGCAGTGCACTATAAAAAGCCCTGTCGGAAAGGCTGAGCATTGAAAATATTTCAGACTTTGTGAGAGACAGTTGAAGCTATTGTTCCATAGAACTGTTATCATTTTATCCATTTAGGCACAATACAGAACAGTAATGCCTCGAAAGTGCGTTCATAGTGTGGACAATTTCTGCTGTATTTGTGGGGAGGTGACATTTTCCAACCAGAAGAAAAGTATCACTTCTTAAGTGAAGAAAATTTATCATCTTGACTTCAGATGCAAGGTTGGTGAGCAACACAAGCCTTGGGCCCCATGTATATGCTGTGCTACATGTACAACACAGCTTTCACAGTGGTTAAATGGCAAAAGACCACCAATGCCGCTTGCAGTCCCCATGGTGTGGAGAGAGCCAAGCAACCACATCAAAGACTGTTCCTTCTGCTTGGTTCCTCCTCTTTCTGGTAGAGTAACAAAGCAAAAGAAGTCAAGAATAGTCTACTCAAGCATTCTGTCTGCATTGAGGTGACAGGCTCAACAACTTGCTGCAGGCTGATGTGAAACAAGTATGGAATGCTTTTCGCCTAGTGTCTACAAACTTTCTTGGGAATGTTAGGGCAGAAAACTGCAAGGAACTAGTAGGAGACATGCTGATGCAGTATCAGAAACTTGGCTGCAATATGTCTCTAAAGATCCATTTCCTTCATTCCCATCTGGATTTTTTCCCTGAAAACTGTGGTATGGTTAGTGGTGAGTATGGGGAACATTTTCATCAAGAAAAGATATCAGAGAAAATGGCCCACTACAATGCTGGCTGACTACTGCTGGACACTCCCCAGAGGTGCTCCTGAACAGCTGTACAGAGACAAGCAAAGAAATCTAAGAAGTAGTCTATGACTTGATTTTTTACAGGTATTAGCCATAGGCCTATTACTATTGGCATGCATTTCGTGATGTAAACATCCATTTATTGCATATTACAAAAAAACTAGAGCCAAAATTCCAATTTGACTGTCATATTTGTGTTGAACACATATAAATTGATAGAAAATAACTAATTTTATTTCAGTAACATAAAAATATGTTTGCAAAAATTTGTTGACGAGTGTTATTAGCCTTAACTAATTTACTATAATTGCTCCCCCAGTTTAGTGCACTGGTTCCCTTGTTAACCTCCCAGATTTCATTAATTACTCTTTTAGTAATCTTCATATGAAGTTTAAGTGATAATTGAATATATAGCATTACACCACTTTTTACGTTCATTGATAACTGTGCACGCTTTTAGAGATGAAAACTAAACTATTTAATATAAACTGAAAAGGGAAAAACAACCCAGCAAGAACTAACACTTACTGTACTTTTAACTTAAGCCAGGAACTTTTCTAAGTATCTTTCATGCATTAAATAATCTATATCATAAAAATCTTATCCTTATTATTTAAATATTATCATTATCATTATTATCACTGTTTCATAAATGAGCAGTAAAGGCGCATGAAGATTAAACTATTTGTTCCTATAACCATTGACTATTGCAGTTACAACTTGAATAGACTTCTAACTCCAAAATTGACAATGCTAGTCTGTATGCTTTAGCCCAGATTTATGTTCAGCACAATTCTCTTTAGGCATCTAATGCACCTCTTATCTTGCTATGCTCTAACCACAACCGTATTTTAAACATTTCTGCAATGATTCAAAGTTTCTTCCTTTTTAAGCTTCCCACAAGCTGTTTTATCTTCTTGGATTGCTTTTCCTCCCACTGTCCTCATGATTATATTTACTCATCCTCCAGGACTAAATTTAAATATCACTTCTCCAGAAAATTATAGGATCACTGTCCATTCTAAAAGGGTTCTATGTATTATTCTTCCCTGGAACCTGCATTTCTAGTGTATTGCATTTATTATTAAAAATGTATAATTTCCCCATTTGATTGATTTATCTTTTCTCAAATGAAGTACATAAGGGCAAGGATTGAATCTTTTTTGTTCACCAAAGTCTTTCCAGTGTCTAGCATTAAACAGTTATGGATGACTGAACAAGGGAGGTCTGGAGGCAGAGCTCTTGATAGAAAGCGAAAGGGGCCCAATCTGGCAGCTTCCATTATTTCTGAATTTCTGAACACAGGAACTTTTTTGTCAGTTTAGAATGGAGAAGAGTTGGATGGATAAAACATATAAGACTTAATACACTGCTGTAAAAGGTGAAGAATGAATACGTAGTCTTAGCTATCTATTTTTTCCTTCTAAATGTTGCTCATATTTTGATGGTATGAGAAAAGAAAACAAGGTGGATATTTTTTGAGTTTACTCATATTTGAGATGTGGGTACATGGTTAAAATGAGAAGACAGAAGTCAAGAAAGAACCCAAAACTGAGATGCATTAAAACTGACATTGTGTTTAGCAATGGAATGTATGCTTATATTAAGACAAGATGTTAGGACACAGTTGTGAATAAGAAAGAGGGTCTTGGAAAATAAGCAAGAATGAAAAATGTGCCAAGAGTGGAATATCTGAACCATGAAATCAGTGGAACTCTATTGCAAGCAGGTGGCTGAGGAGTAATGGGGATGATTATTGGAGATGAAAAGGTAGAGGAACTAAGAAAACAGTAATAAAAACTATGAAGTAATTGGTGGTGGGGAACTTACAGGGGATACACAGTAATGTAAAGGATATAAATTATATATGTGTGTGTGTGTGTGTGTGTGTGTGTGTGTGTGTATATATATATATATATATATATATATATATATATATAACTTACGAAGTAAAATATTTTTTCCAATAATTCGAGGAACAGTAATCTCAAAGTAGTGTTAGAGAGTAATGAAGTCATCATCTACACTCTAAGTCATTAGGTTTCAATAAATTGCTCTGGCAGGATGAATGTCATCTTTATGATTTCTCGTAGGATTAGCAACTGAGCCTGATTAATATTGTGTGCTACAGAAAGAATGAAAACAAGTTCTTGCAGTTGAGGTGTACGACTAGATAGTGTTTTCCTCCATAAACACAGATTTTTTCTCAGCCCAGTTTATGTGTTCTGAACTTAGGAAGGGGACCATAAAGACAAATGATCCTAAATGCTCTGATGGTGGTCTGTGTGGTTTGGTTGCACTTTTGCCATGTCTGAAATAGTGGGACACTTTCCCTGCCTTTTCTCATGATCATCCCAGTCTTAATTCTGTTCTCTAAAATATTCAAGGTTTTTGAAGACATGATTTTCTAAACTCTCTTACTTCAAGAGTCCTATTTTTTTTTTTCTTGTGTGAAATAGCACATTTCTATGTGAAATACCACAGATGTTCTAATTTTATTTAGTATCAACTATAAATTTCAGTTCTTGAACAAAAAAATAAACCCATGACTACAAAATCCTGGTCACTCTTTCTCCACAAATAGTCTCGGGACCATTTATTATCACATATCTCGTATTGACTCCAACTTTACTATCACTTAAACTTCAGTCCAAGTTCTTAAAATTCTTGCTGGTATTCCAAAGAAGGAACATTCAAGCAAATGTACCATGACCTGATTGGTATAAGACAACTGCTGCTACATCAGTAGGTTTTCATTTAGGTTGTATTTTGTATAGAACATCCTCTTTTTTCATCAACTCAAATATTAGATTATGTTTAATAGTCAATACAGTTAAATAGTGTTATAACTAGCTCCAGATATAAGGATGTATACACTATTATTTGATGGAAATAGCACTGGACAATAACTCTTTTAATTCTTGGAAGTGTTTTCGAGGAATCTAACATAAACGGCACTTACAAATTATCACATGGTAGTATTGGATATAATTTACATTACCAGTAAATATTCTGAAATCTCATTTTAAATGTAAACTATTTATATTATTATAAGTCATCTAATTATATATTTGATAAATACTTTTTCAGAATACATAAAGAATACTTAAAAATTCACAATAATTTTTTAAAACTCCATTTTTTTAAATACAAAAATCACAACAAACAGTTTATATAAGAAGTACTATAGATTTTAAATAAATGTAATAAAAGTGGGTTATAGGAAGTCTTGGAGAGGAGACAAAACTGGAACATAATTACAATACAAACTGGTATAGCCACTTTGGAAATCAGCTTGGAAGTTTTTTATGAATTTACACAAGCATGAAATTACACAAACACCAGTATGAACCAATAAACCCATTCATAAAAATTTTCTTGAATAAAATGAAAAATTACGTTTTTCAAAAACAGGTAAGCATTATTCATAATTGTCCCCAACTGGAAAAAACTCAAGGGTCTCTCATTAAGGACAGATTAAAAAAAACACACACACACAAAAAAAAACACTTTGGTACACTCATACAAATACTTCTACATAACAATAAAAGTAGCGATCTGTTAATTTGAGCAAATACATGAATTATTTATCATAATCACCTAAAGTTCCACTATATTGTCTCATATGGCAATGAATTATGAATTATGAATTTAAATGAAAATGCTAAATTCAAGAAATTAAATTTAAAAATTTAAATGCTGTGTGATTCCATTTAATAAAATTTTGCAAAGGCAAAACCTAGGGATCAATAGTGATAGGGTTGCAGGTGGGATGAATGATTAAGTATAAAGTGTCACATAGGAGTTTGGGGTTGAGGTAATTATTCTGTAGCATTATCATGGTAGTTATCACAAGCATTATATGTTTGTCACTAATATCACTGGTCAACAAATTTTTACAAAAGTCATATTACTGAAATAAAATTAGTCATTTCCCATCAATTTGTATGTGCTCAACACGAATATGACAGTCAAATTATAATTTTGGCTCTAGTTTTTTTTGTAACATGCAATAAATAGATGTTTGCATCATGAAATGCATGCCAATACTAATAGGCCTACAGTTAATACCTGTAAAAAAATCAAGTCATAGACTACTTCTTAGATTTCTTCGTTTGTCTCTTATACAGCTGTTCAGGAGCATCTCTGGGGAGTGTCCAGCAGCAGTCAGCCAGCACTGTAGTGGAACATTTTCCCTGATATCTTTGTTCCATTGTGTCATATCTTTTTTTTTTCTTTCTTTTTTTTAAATTTTTTTAAAATATATTTTTATTGTTATTTATGTCTTTTACATTTTGTATTCCCTTTGGGTAACCCACCTCTATTCACTCCGCCCCCCCGACCCGCTGAGTGTCTCTCTCCTATTTGGTTTCCTTATAGTCCTGTTATAAGTGAAAGCATTCGATATTTTTCTCTTTCTTTCTGCCTTATTTCACTGAGTATGATCCCCTCTAATTCCATCCATGTCGCTGCAAATTGCATGTGTTTATCTTCTTTGAATGCTGAATAGTATTCCATTGTGTATATGTACCACCTCTTCTGGGAGAAGATCTTTGCACACAATACATCTGATAAAGGACTAATAACAAAAATCTACAAGGCACACACACGACTCAACAAAAACAAAGCCAACAATCCAGTCAAAAAATGGGCAGAAGAGTTAAAAGGCACTTCTCCAAAGAAGAAAAGCAAATGGCCAACAGGTACATGAAAAAATGTTCAACATCACTTATAATCAAGGAAATGCAAATCAAAACCACAATGAGATACCACCTCACAACTGTGAGGATGACACACATTAAAAATACAGGCAACAACAAATGCTGGAAAGGATGTGGAGAAAAAGGAACTCTTCTACACTGCTGGTGGGAATGTGAACTGGTCCAGCCGCTATGGAAAGCTGTATGGCGATTCCTCAGACTGCTAAACATGGAGCTTCCGTACGACCCAGCAATACCACTTTTGGGAATCTACCCAAAAGACACAAAAACACTAATCCAAAAGGATACATGCACCCGTATGTTCATTGTGACACTGTTCACAATAGCAAAGGTATGGAAGCAACCCAGATGTCCAAAAATAGATGATTGTATCATTGTGTGATATCGTGATGAAAATGTTTGCCATGTTCATCACTAGCCATACAACAGTTTTCAGGGAAGAAATCCAGATGGGAATGAAGGAAATGGATCTTTAGAGACATATTGCAGCCAAGTTTCTGATACTGCATCAGCATGTCTTCTACTAGTTCCTTGCAGTTTTCTGCCCTAACATTCCCAAGAAAGTTTGTAGACACTAGGCGAAAAGCATTCCATGCTTGTTTCACATCACCCTGCAGCAAGTTGTTGAGCCTGTCACCTCAATGCAGACAGAATGCTTGAGTAGACTATTCTTGACTTCTTTTGCTTTGTTATTCTACCAGAAAGAGGAGGAACCAAGCAGAAGGAACAGTCTTTGATGTGGTTGCTTGGCTCTCTCCACACCATGGGGACTGCAAGCGGCATTAATGGTCTTTTGCCATTTAACCACTGTGAAAGCTGTGTTGTACATGTAGCACAACCTATATACGGAGCCCAAGGCTTGTGTTGCTCACCAACCTTGCATCCGAAGTCAAGATGATAAATGTTCTATGGAACAATAGCTTCAACTGTCTCTCACAAAGTCTGAAATATTTTCAATGCTCAGCCTTTCCGACAGGGCTTCCTATAGTGCACTGCTGACTTCAGCTTACTTCAGCAGCCTCCTGGCAGTAGTTTTGTATTGCACCCAGAAAATGATGCAATCAACTGTGGATGATGTGTGCATGATGGTATTATGCAATGCGATGCAATATTACATCATTCTAGGCCGATTTAGGATGTTATTGCAGTCCTACTGGATCAGTGTACATGGTGAAACATATACAATGAATTATATGCAATATCTTCAAAACGAGAGCTAATAAAAAATTTTCAGGGTTATGTTCATGTTCAGCACACCAAGATACTACAGATTAGGCCCTTTTTAGGTCATTTATGATCTCACTGTTGACCCATGTAATTGAAAGGTTAGTATAGTGTATACACAATAAAAAAAAAAAAGAAAGGGATTAACTTAAAATATATCTGTGCTAAAAACTTTGATGAATTATTGGGTATAAAAATTTAAGAGATGTGATTTCAAAGAATGATTCTTAGGAATCTGACTACTGGGGGCATATTTCTATAGAAAAAAAAAAGAATGAGACAAATCTTACATTGCTTTTCCTACATAATTACCTCTTTGAAATGTTTATATTCTATTCTTCATGTTTGTTTCCAACTGTAAACTCGTGTTATTTGTTTCTAATTATGAACTGTCCTTCTACTACTCTACTAGTTATGGTGATTCCATTTATCTACACTTTTAGAATATGATGCTCATTCTAATTAGTGAATTAATGCTGTTCCTTATCTTTTCTCTTTTGTTCCAAATTTTCTTACAATAAAAATCAGGAAAATACTATATGCCAAAACAACATTATATAACTCCAATTCTGTTTTTTTAAGTATGTATGTAACTCTGATTATTTTCGTTTTTGCCTATTCTCAACCCCCTCATTTCAAACTAGATGTCCAGAAGTCTAGAAAAAACACAAACAGGGATGGACATAGAGGAAACATGTGGAATACCTTTTGATACTTGCTATGATTTTTTCTCTTAGGATCCCAACTCTATCACCAGACTCTTCCTTCACAGACCTAAATACTGCCAGTATATTTACAAAATCACTGGGCAAATTGGCTCCATTTAGGAGGCAGAAATCATAGTTTTATATATATATATATATATATATATATATATATATATATATGGAAAATGTAAGAAATAACAAGAATTTGATTGATGAATGATTGGCTAGTGTGTACTAAGGTTTTCCAGAGAAACATAATAAATAGGATATATATAGAAAAACACTGAAAATTTTATTTAAATATTTGGCTCATCGTATTGCAGAGGCTGCCAATCCAGAATCTAAAGATTTAAATGGTAAGACTTGATATAATATTGAAGCTACAGTGGGGGAAGGGGAGAAAAAAGTGAAAAGTGTTTAGGGGACCCAATGGACTATGGTGAAGGACTATGGGTGTAATTGGCGCTGAGATACAATACCTAAAGATTTAAATGGTAAGACTTGATATAATATTGAAGCTACGGTGGGGGAAGGGGAGAAAAAAGTGTTTAGGGGACCCAATGGACTATTTGAAGGACTATGGGTGTAATTGGAGCTGAGATACAATACCTTAAATAGTATAACAAACATTGTGTGTTGTGATTTGTGGGTGGTACTTCATACAATAAGACTGACAGCTACAGGAACAAATTTAATAAAGGGGTACTATAGAACTGGTTAATCAGATGCGTACTTTCTAGTTCTGTCCTTGTGTCCATGATTAGAGCATCCATGGAAAAATTATCAAAGAACATCACCGAGAGGGTACTTACAGTAAATCTGTATCTGAAAATGTTGCCACAGGTAAATACAAAGAAGCAATATTATTAAGCTGGAATAACTAATTGTATTTCAGAAGAAAAGAGTCCATCAGAGATATAAAATATACAGCAAAGGTTTTACTCCTTACACTTTAATTCTGAGTCAGAATATGGCCTTGAACTCCTTAACACAGGACTAAAAGGAACTGCTTAAATTTATTACAGCTGTTTGGGAATCTCATCAGTGGGAGATCATTCTCGAAGAAGTAAACAAATTGAAGTGAGACAGAAGTGACAGAAATAGGCCAATCCCACAGGCCTAAGCCACGATGTAGAGCACCCTTTGAAAAACTTCTTTTAAATAGCCTCACTTTGCTCAGCAAGCAGTGGGTGGAACTGAAGTATTTTGAGCTGAAGAGACCATAAAACTATAATTGCAATATCTATGGTATTCAATCCCTGTGTCCACATTATTGCACTTGGAAAATCTTACAAACAATGTCAATTTCCCTTTCCTCTGACAGACATACTAGTATAAAGATATTGGCTATATTGAGCCTGCATAGGAAATATTTGTAAATTGAATTTTTATAGAATATTTTAAATTCCCACTACTTCACAACTAATGAGTTTTATACTTTCTCTCTAGGAGAACTGGGTATGTGTAACATTTCCTGTGGTTAATCTTGGTATGTGCTTAGCTTGTCAGATCAGAATTCCAGTTCCTGACCTCTGAGGACTAACTGCACAATTAGCAGTGACACTTATAGACTTTTAGAGGATAGATATAAAGTCAGGCACTGAGATAGTGTTTTATTTGCCCCTGCACAATGCTGCACTTTCTCTTACTGGAAAACTAAATGTCAACCCAGGATTTCTTGCCTTGTGGAATTAAGGAAATTTATTAAATGGAACATGAATAAAGTCATCTATATTTTAGTTTACATTGGTTTCTGGATGAGAAATGCTAGCATTTTAAGTAGTATTTGGCAGACTTTCCTTGAAGTGGATCATAAGTTTTCTCTTTTTTTCTCTTTAGAATATCTTTTTATTCATCAAAACACTCTACTTGTAACAGATCTGAAATTATGCTCATTGAAGTTACACAGAGCAGAGTACGAAATGGATTGTGAAATCACTTAGCAGCAAGTAGTAGAATGGGGTACAGATGGAACTACATAACAATAGGAAATAATTTTTAAAGCCAGACCTCAGCGCTGTATTTTCCTTTACCTAGATTTTGGTTACAGTAAGAGTATACATGATGTAATTTTTTTCAGTTTTAAATTCCTAAAATAACTTATTGGATATTAAAAAATAAAAACTTTCATCAAATTACTTCTATAATTTTAAGCAATGTCTTCTGGTTTAATGTCCTTTTATCATTGAAAAATGATAGGTTAGTAATATTAGGTTTATTACTGGCTAGTTAAAATGGAAATAAGTACATAAAATTGAAAAAAGTTAGATGCTAGGGAAAAAAGTGGAATGATATAAGCACTGAAGAATTAACAACTCCTAATAAATTATACTACTTTGATGGCTATGGGATAATATAAAAGGTAATGAATCAAAGATGTTAACTATTCCCAGTGACGATTAAATATAAGACAATAGAAAAAATCTTGGATATTTTGATGAAAGGGGCTCTCTGCATTATCAGTATTAATTTTTTTTTAAGATTTATTTATACAAGCTGGGGTACAGGCCAGAGGCATGGGGCGGCAAGAGGGTTCACCAGAGACAGAGTGGGGAGCAGAACAGGCAGATCAGAAATACACTGCTGAGAGGAGCAGCGGGCGAGGCAGGAGAGGTCTGCTGCACCACGTGGGACTCTCCCCGGCTGGGTGTCGAACTCGCATCGTGCACTGTCAACAGCTCCACAGCGCAGCGCTCAACCACTGTGCCACCAGGGAGGCCCCAGTATTAATATTATGTTTATAGTCACAAATAATACTGTTAGAGAACTTTCACTTCAGATTTTAATTTTGTAGTCACAGTATTCCCCTTTTCCCTCTAGAGCTAACTATTACTTGACCGTATGTGTGAGAAGTTTCCAATAGTAGGTGGAGTGTATCAACAGAACAAGAGTCTAGACTCATTCAAATCAAGAAAAAAAAAAAGATTCATCAGCTAAGTTGCATAATTCTAATGTAATATCGCTCTACTGTGTCCCAGGAATGACCTCTCCGACTTTCCCTTCCTCCCTTCTTTCCATCCTTTTGTTTTTTAACCTAGTTTTACCCAGTATTTAAAAAAAAAATTGAAATTTTTAATTGATGAAGAGTCATGACCTTTTTTTTTCCCTCATGTAAGTTTTATCAATACTCAGTATGAACAGGGCCTCCCCGGTGGCGCAGCAGTTGGGCGCTGCGCTGTGGAGCTGTTGGCCGCGGGCGATGCCGGTTCGACGCCCGGTCGGGAGAATCCCACATGGTGCGGCAGACCTCTCCTGCCTCGCCTGCTGCTCTCCTCAGCAGTGTATCTCTGATCTGCCTGTTCTGCTCCCCACTCTGTCTCTGGTGAACCCTCTCGCCGCCCCGCGCCTCTGGCCTGTACCCCAGCTTGTATACATAAATAAATAAAAATTCTTAAAAAAAAAACAAGCAAAAAAACTCAGTATGAACAATCTTCAGATTAAAAGGTCTTTTATTTCTATGTCTTTTCTCGAGTCAGTGACTCGAGGGCTCACTGCTTTTTTATGATATTCCAATTCACAAAATTTATATATCCCACAAAATGTTATTATTTCAACCACGTAATATGATATAAATATATTATTTTTTTATTTTTTTATTTTTTAAAGATTTATTTATTTATACGTACAGCAGGGGTTCAGGCCAGAGGTGTGGAGTGGTGAGAGGCCTCACCAGAGACAGAGTGGGCAGCAGAACAGGCAGATCAGAAATACACTGCTGAGGGGAGCAGCGGGCGAGGCAGGAGAGGTCTGCCGCACAATGTGGGATTCTCCCTGGCTGGGCGTCGAACTCGCGTCGCTGCTGCCGACAGCTCCACAGCCCAGCGCTTAACCGCTGCGCCACCAGGGAGGCCCGATATAAATATATTATTAACACAATGTAAACATTGTTCACAAATCACATACTATAAAAATTTGATCACATTAAGTGGCTTTTTATTTATTATTTTTTTAAAGATTTATTTATATATGCATACAAGCTGGGGTACAGACCAGAGGCATGGGGGCAGTGAGAGGGTTCACCAGAGATAGAGTGGGGAGCAGAACAGGCAGATCGACAAAAGCACACTGCTGAGGGGAGCAGCAGGCGAGGCAGGAGAGGTCTGCCACTCCATGTGGGAATCTCCCCTGCCAGGCCTCAAACTAGTGTCGCAGCTGCCAACCTCTCCACAGCGCAGGGCCTAACAGCTGCGCCACCGGGGAGGCCCACATTAAGTGGTTTTTTGGTCACTTTGCTTATGATGCCTAACTTGGTATTTCCTAAAGGCTTTTCAGCAAATAATTAATCCTGTAAGTTTTTTTTTAAAGAAGTTCTATGGAAAAATAACTTAGTTTTAAAAAGTGCCATCTCCTTTTATGGAGATTTTCAATACATATTGCAAAATCTGATCATTACTGAAGTAGAAATAGCCTGTCTCTCACAAGATATGTAAATAAAACAATCACACCCTCATTTAAATGGTAATGTGTCAATTGTTTTTCAGTAAAACTGGTAAAAAACAGATAATCTCAAACATGATTGGCTGTGGAACCCTTTTATCATTAATGCATAAAAATAACTTATGTAATACTTCTTGAAATCTCTTTATCTTATTACCAAATTCCTGAAATATGACTAATATTGGTAGCAATTTGTGATGGAAGGTAGGAGTAATAGATATTTTAAAATTCTTTTGAAGAGGATTTCAAGTAAGTGGAAGAGGTAGGATTTGAAGTCATGTATATGTAATTTTCATTTTTTACATTGTCTCTAAAACAACCAAAACCTACAACAATTAAGTGAAACTAAAAGGAAGATTATGTCTTCCTTTTCTATGCCTGTTAGTCAGAAGTATTCTTTGGTCCTTGGTCTCTATGCAGGGCTCACATTTTACTGGGGAAGAAAGCATAAGTAATGTCCAGCACACTCTGAGGCAGTTTACTATTTTTTAACATTGTCAGTAACATTATCTTTAACGAGAGTGTTGTTCCTTCAAGAAAGGAGTTGACAATTCCCCCCGCCCTTTCTCTCATATTCTGTTCCTGACTTCTATGAGCAAGTTTCTTCTATGAGCAGAAGTCTCTCAGAACAATTCCTCCAGGCATCCTTACCCGTGTTACTGTTTAAGGAAGAGGTTCAGGGTCTACAAGTCTATAAATTCCTCACCTCAAGTTAAAGTAGGAGTGCCCTATAACAAGAACTGACAAGACTTATGAGAAATCCTATACTGGGACTCAGTGGAGTACTTGCTCAAATATCAGTAAAGAATATCTCACCACCTTTTGGCTATTGTTTATTGTCTGAATTGGCTATTGTTTATTGTTTTTTGCCTGAACATACACAGAGGGGCAAGCGGGATTTGACGACCAAATTCACACTTTGAAACTATATTTGTAAATGGGACCAATCAGAGCATTTTCTCACGCCAGGCAACATGGCCCAGGATATGACAGATGGAAATTATAGTCATCAGCATTGGCAATGAATAGCTACTATCTGTTTGAGGCATCTTGCCAGATAATGTAAAGGAATTACGTCCATTTAAATCAGAGACTCTCAGCTTCTACTTATCTGTACCATCAGGAAATATATTTATTTTATTTGGAAAGCTTTTAGAATGTGATCAACCCAGCTTTAGAATGTGAGAAAGATTGGCTTGTATAAAAAAAAATCTATATTTAAGATAACTATCAATTCACACTTACTAACAAATAACTCTAATCTTCTTTACAAACTATAAACTTAGCTTCAAAGTAGCATCAGTGAAGAAAATTAGTTATATTCCCTGTTATATTAGTCACATAGCTTTAACTACAGCTACATAATATATTTTCCTTATGGAGAACTATCTTTGAGGTAGTTGGTAATTTTGATCAGTACTGTCTTATGTCATATCTTAAACATTGCTGAGGGGCTAGATTATATTTTTTCCATTATGAAGCCCCTTAGTTTTAAAGTTCCTTATCAAAAATTTCCAGTACTAGAATTTTACAATAAACAGAAAAGTTGACATGATTTTATTTGTTCTGTTACTTACAAAATGTCAGGAGGATTTTCAAAGTCATAATAATTATTATTGTGAAACAGAATAGGCAATAAAATAAGGTTTTATTGCTGTAGAGAAAAAACCAAACAATTCTATATCACATAAATATCAAAAGAACCCTACTATTATTGTAATAAAAATGAAAAACAAAAAAGTCACTGCCTTGAGATCCCACGTGTAAATAATGTATTTCATTATGAAAGCATCAAGGTAACTAGTATTTTCTCTTTTATGAAGATAGTTTCTTCATAGATGTGAAGGTGCTTATATGCATTACTTGTTGTCTCTTTGTGCTACCTCTGAAATAACCCAACTTATTTCAACTTATCTTTTTAAATGATAGAGTTAAATGAGTTACCTGTGTGTGCATATAAGAGATCTGTTAATTATAAACAAACAAAAATTATTTTTAAATGTATTCATCAAACTGAAAAACAACAAAATAACCATATTAAAATATCACATCAGTGATCGATATACGTGATTTACATGAAGTTCATCATTAACTAATAATAGTAAATATTAAAATATTAGTTCTTCAGATTATTTTTAGCAAACACACTTAATAGTATGCCTACTTTTGAAATACAGATTTTAATATATTGAATATTTGGCATTATTACAACTATTTCACTGTGAAAATATCAACAAATTTTCTGTTTGGAAAATTGGTATCACATAAGTGATGCATTATCAATGCTTATTATTTTATTGATTAATTCATTAGGGAATTGAAAATTATTTAGACTGTGCATCCTTATTTATCAAGTTATAGATTTATACTAATCTACTAATCTTCTCATCCATTACTAGCAATGATGTGATTATAATTAAATGATATTCCCTAAACATTGGCAGTTTAGTAAAATAAAATTATCCTGCACACAGCCCATAAGAATCTCAAATAATGAAAGCATTCCTGGTTTTTCACTGTTATATCATCCTTACATTATGACTTATGTTTTCCTTTTGTATAGCATGAATATCTATTCTCATAGTCATAGTCATTATTGCCATATCCCCCTTTACTCATTCAAACTCTATCTCAGTTCCTTCCTTTTATCCCTCCTTCATTGAGCAAGTATTAATTATCTATAATATGTTAATTAGCCTTAGTTTTCTTGTGTTTCTAAGACATTATCACTAATATTTCAAGGAGGAATGCAAACATTAAAAATAAAGATAAATTAAGTATTTATAATTTGACATTGTTCACAAGCAAATGTTAAACTACAAGTGTTTAACAGGGAGTTCTAAGTTTAGTGGGGTTAAGGAGAGTTACTTTTCTGACATAATATTTAAACAGCAACTCAAGTATTGTTCAAGGATTTTAAATAAAGAAAATGATGTACTGTTTCAAGGAAAGACCTCTGAAATCCCTGTGTAGATTGGATTTGAAGTGGTAGACATCATAAACCTGAGTAAATGGGAGTATTTATGATTAAATACCTGAGTTTTAATTACTGAGTTGATATATTATGTGATCAATGTTATACTATTTCTGGATTTAAGTAAATAAATGATATGGCAAGTCTTGTATTAAAAACAAACTGTCATTCTTTTCTATAGGGTAGCATATGAATTAAAGAGATATAAGATATGGAAGAGGAAATTGGAAAATAACGATTGAACTGGAGTGGTGGCAATCCATATGGAAAAAATGGATTGATTCGTAAAAATTTTTGAAATTAAAATTTTTAATTACTGACAAATGATTTGAAGTGGGAATTGATTGGATGTGAGCATTCACATTGAGCATAAATCTAACTTCCTTTGAGTTACATAAAAATAGAAATCAAAGTATCTAGAGTGATTGAGATCATCTAGAGAGAGAATATAATTGAGAAAAAAAAGAGGGTCCAGGATTTTGCCCTCAGTCATCTCAGTATTTATGGATCAGAAAGATAAGAAGTGTCATAGAGAAAGACAAAAAAGGAACAGACAATAAAGTGAGAATAGGGCCTCCCTGGTGGCGCAACGGGTTAAGTGAAGCACTATGAAACTATCCAGAGCCACTGCAGCACTTAAGTTCTATCCCCAGCCAGGGAGATTCCCACAAGGTGCAGCAGACCTCTCCTGCCTTGCCTGCTGTATCCCTCAGCAGTGTACTTCAGTCCATCTGCCTGTTCTGCTCCCCACTCTGTCTCTGGTGAATCCTCTCATCACCCCACACCTCTGGCCTACACCCCAGCTTGTATGCATATATAAATAAATCTTTATAACAAATAAAGTGAGAATAGGATAACAAGTTGACACTTTGTTAGAGAACAGAGGCATGTTTCAGTACAGACGAGGGAGTCAACAATTTTGAGTGTTATTAACACATTGTATGCGGGAAACGTATTTATACGTTTTACGTTGACTGGTAGTAGAGCGCGTTTATTAATACGTTTTTTATAGACTAGCGGTAGAATGTGGGTAACGTATAAATATGTTTATTTTTATACTTAAAAAAATAGCAAAAATGGCCTTTGCCACCTGTTAGCTCACGATAAAAACTACCCGCAAACAATGTGTTAAGTCATTGTAAATCTAGAGAATAGTCTTTTCAATTTGTTTAGATTCACTTTACTTTTTTGTTATTAGAAAGAGCATCAGTTTCTGTGAACTATTGTGTGTATAGTCTTCTCTGAGATAAGGACAGAGTGGAAAGTGTGGAAATCCTAATAGTAAAGATTGAAAATTATACCCAAAACATTGGATGTAAAGAGAAAGACAAAATGAGAGCTTGATGAAGATGCTGACATTTTTTTGTGGGTTTTTCTTATTTCTTTATTTGTCCTATTTTTAATAAAATAAATACCTAAGTCTGTTTAAACAATGAGGAGAAAAACATCCGTATAGAAAGAAATGAAGACGAGAAAGTATGTAACAGTCTGGACAGTTTCTGGAGTTTGTGATAATAAAGCATGGGCAATAAGACTGGAAATTTAGGAGTTAACCAGCAAATACTAGAAGGATGGATGGTGGAAACACTGGGTTGAGATGTGTGGTTGGACTGTAATCAATTTAGTGGTTAATTTCAAAACTAAAACAGATAAAATTTCATAACTAGGACAAATGAAATATGAAACAATAACCGGGCCTCCCTGGTGGCACAGTGGGTTAAGCACAGCTCCGCGAGTTTAGATGCCCAGCTGGGGAGATTCCCACATGGCACAGCAGACTTCTTCCTGGCCCGCTGCTCCTCTCAGCAGTGTATTTCGATGGATCTGCCTGTTCTGCTCCCCACTCTATCTCTGGTGAACCATCTCACCACCCCACACCTCTGGCCTGCACCCCAGCTTGTATGCAAAAATAAAATAAATCTTAAAAAAAAAGAAATATGAAACAATAACCAATGAATGAAATCTTCTGAAAAGATCATCATAGAATGTATATTCACCAACATGAATATATTTATGAATGAACATTCTATAAAATAATAAAGGAATTTTAGCAATAAATATTTATTTGTACATATGGAAATTGTTAAGATGTTTAGAAATTATCTTGCTAGTAAACTATTTTCTGTTATTTTTAGCATGTAGGTATAACTGTTAATATAGTTTTTATGAGTCATTTTTCCTTCAGTTATTTAACTTTTCATCTGACTCACTTTTTTCTCTGGTAAATACACATTTCCCATCACAAAATGTTTCCCTTCATCTCTACTGCTGAAATTCCTGTTTTCTGGTGTTGTGCCATATACATGCATATTGGAGAAAAGTCATGCAAACTGATTTAGAAAGAATTTAAATTCCTCTAAATACCAGTGGTAAATGAGGAATACAAGCAACTGCCAAAGAGTGATACGGCAAATAGAGAACAAAGGCATTTTATTTTGAAATCTCTTAAAAAATCACATGCAATTTTGGAAATCAGTGTTACCTCAATAAAAATAACATAGTCAAATTAAAAAAAAAACACTACTAAAAAATAAAATCTCTTTAAAAAATGGTACTTTAAATGCTGTTTCAAAAGATAGTTTAAAAAAAAAAAAAAAAAGGTGTCAGAGCCAAAAAATGAAAAAAAAAATGGGAGGTAAAAGAAAAGTATGAAATTTTAATTTGCTAGTAGTTCTTATGCACATGAAACTCATTTTATTTACTCCACCTATTTTTTTTTTTTATGAATTCACAGTAACAAAAAATAAGGAATCTCAGAGAGGTAGAGAAATGTCTGCCCCATATCGTGAAAAACTAGATCAAATGATGCTATGCTTTGGCAAACGTTTATTATTACATATTTTCATGACAATAAAATTTTATATTAAGTTTACTGCATTACAACCAAGTAAATGTAATTTCCCAGATGTGGCATTCAAATGCAGAGCAGAATCTATATGTCCTTATATTTTTCAGAAATTTTGAAATAAGGATAGGTATGCTATTTGAAGCTATTTTAATAACTTCATGAAACTAATCCCAAGTCATGTAGAACTGAGATATAATGATGATAAAAGAGAAAAATACACATATTACTTCTAAAGTTTGCTGATTAATGAAGAACCTATTCATATTTCCTTCAGATATTTTTATCAGAATAATTGTTCAATTTTATTTATAGTTCTTTCAAATTATACAGATCAAATGGTCACATTATTTATCAGCATGGTTAATTATATTAATGGATTTCCTTTTATTGAACCATTTTTGGCCACTACTTATGCTATGTGTGTGTGTGTATGTGTGTGTATTTTCTCTTTAATAATTATGTATTGAAGAGTTTAGTTTCATTATCCATAAGTGAGATGTCTCCAAATTTGGGGAGAAACTTTTATATTCTTGAGACTTGAGTATTGATAGCTTATTCTCATTAATATGGGAATCTGGAAATTTTTAAAATAATTCCACGATGTGGAAAACTTTGTAAATACTGGTCTTTAGAACACTTCGGTTATTAATGTATTAGGCCACCTCAGAAACTGTTCTATGCATATACATGTCTTTTCTAATTTTTTTACTTTCTATTTGCAATATCTTATTTTTATCATATTCAATTTGTTTGTATTCATAATTACAAAAGTCAAAACTTTGAGACAAAAATTTAGATACAAATTTAAATTAGAAATTTTTAATCAACCTAAGTTATAGTAGTGAAAAGAACAGTGAGCAGAGATGCACTTAATTAAAAAGGCATGTATAGCATATGAATATGAAACCCCTAATCATGGAAGGCACTGCAAAAAGTAGTATAGGATGAGAGATAAATAACTAAATTCATTTCTGCCAAAAGGAAATAGACTTGCTATTCTATCTGCCTGAAACCAACTTCTAACATAAAGCCACCTTTTCCTTCTCGTGGTTTACGTCCTCACTTAATTTATCTCTTTAGATGTCAGCTCTTCCCAAAGGATTTTATTCAATTCCTTTAAGTTAATAACTTCACTTTATTTTCCTTCATACCATTTTTTTATCAACCAAAATTATGTATCCTCTATAAATGAAGGCAGGGAGGCACAGAAACATTAATATCAAGTTAACTTATTAACTTCAAATACAAAGAATTGCTTAAACAACTAATTAAAATGCATAAAAGATGAGAAAACTTTATTTGACCTAGATACTGATCCAGTAACATTTAAATGTTAGAAGACTATTTCTCTCAAATTCTGATATTAAAGTAAGTGTAGTTCAACAGTACTCACTCAACCAAAATTTCATTCAAAATATATGACAAAATATATGACATCTAATATTCTGAAACTTAAAAGAGCATAAGAAATATGGCATCAGGGCCTCTCTGGTGGCACAGCGGTTAAGCGCTGCGCTGTGGAGCTGTCGGCAGCAGCAATGTGAGTTCCATGCCCAGCCCGGGAGAATCCCACATGGTACGGCAGACCTCTCCTGCCTTTCCCTCTTCTCCCCTCAGCAGTGTATTTCTGATCTGCCTGTTCTGCTCCCCACTCTGTCTCTGGTGAAGCCTCTCGCCACCCCACGCCTCTGGTCTGTACACCAGCTTGTATGTATAAATAAATAAATCTTAAAAAAAGAAATATGGCATCCACTAGCTCATCCAAAATAAAGAAACTAAACATTGAAATCAAGGCAATTAGAGATAAATTTAAATGAAAAAATCATGTGAGCAAAGGGCTCTGAAATAATGACCAGTGAACAGCATTCATTCCTCTGAATGTAAAATCAGAACTAAACAGTTTAACTTATCATTACAGAGCCAACTATAAAAAGATGTAAGTACTTAAAATGTGAAAATAATAAAAATTGGCAAAATTGTGTAGTTAGAAGGAAATGAGACAGTTTAGAATAAATTTCAAAGTACTAGTTGTTTCTAATTTTAGACTGTTTTTTAGACACAGTAGAACTTCACATTATTTTTTAATTACTATTATGTATTCATTTTCCTTAACTCAGAAATGTTCTAGAAAGTGACATTTATTTTGAAACAAAGTTAATTATCTTTAGTTCAGCAATATTTTAACATCATCCATTTCATTATTTATTTATTTATTTATTTTATTTATTTATTTATTTGATTTTTGCATAGAACAACTGGGGTGTAGGACAGAGGTATAGGGGATGAGAGGATTCATCAGAGACAGAGTGTGGAGCAAAACAGGCAGATTTACTGAAATACACTGCTAAGGGGAGCAGAAGGTGAGACAGGAGAGGTCTGCTGTGCCATGTGGGTTATCTTCCTGATTGGGGATCGAACTCAGGTCATAGTGGTCATAGTGCTCCTTTATTATTTTTAAATTCAAAGTTTTTAAAGTAACAGCATACTATAACAATTTTTCTATAAGCATATCTATGTATTTTTGCTTTTCTCTATCAATAGCCATCTCTTTCAAAATGATATATAGATTACTATATCATCAGGTTGGTGATGGGCTAGAATTTTTTTTTTTCTTGGCTGAAATTCTTTTTAATGAACGTGTTTCCTGTTTACCACAATACTATAGTGATTTCTTTTTTAAAAACTGGAATTTAATAGTAAAGGTTGAAAGTGAGTTAAATTCTCACCATTCATTATTGTTAAATAGAGTCTGTATAAAGTTATTAAATGGTATTTAAAAAATATGAAAATTACCACCAGAGTATCTCTTAAAAGAATATGCATTTTGATAACAGGGAAGTGATTAATCTTATTTGATTTGTTTTCTTTTCACAGGCAAATTATTGATATCTTTGTAAATATGTCTTCCTACCAAAAAAATGAACATATAAACTTTCAGACTATCACAGTAAATATATGTAGAAAACAAATTTACTTAGTGTAAATTTTTTTCAGAAAAGGGAAGTGAATGTTAACAGTCTACCAAATACTTTGTATAAACCTGGAAAAAATAGTACATCATTTTCCTAGCCTAAGAGACTTGGTGTTGACCATTTTTAATGTCTATTCTTCCTCATTTACCTTACACATGAGCTAATTCCAGTTTTCGGATTAGCAAAACATTTCATTCTGGTTCCATGGGAACGTGTAATTGATCCTGACTCTATTTAGGTTAAATACAATTATATGTCATATATATTATATATAATATAGCATATATCATAGAATAGAGTATATATATATATGTAGCTCATATGAATTTTAGCATCATATCTGAACTTATATCAATATTAAAATTAGCATTTGTTTTGTTTAGTAGTGTTCATAGATGAATGTAGGGAGTCCACATACTATATTTAAGACCTTAACAAATTCTGTATTTGAATTCTGACTGATGATTCTTTGTGGTAATTATATGCTGAGTATGATAGGGATGATTTTCAAAGAGACAATGTAAAATGTGGGATGATTTGCACATGGCTTAAAGTGTAGGATAGAGAAAAAGTAGGACTGCTAAACCATGATATTTAGGGGTGGCAGGGAGGCAGAGGAGCTGTCTCTGCCTAAGGCTATGATATGGGGACAGTTGCAAGAGTAGCAATCAGGTAACAGCAGTTACTACTGTAACATAATGTTTTCTCACTAAGCACCGCTTTTAGACTGTTATATCCATTTGTCACAGCTAAGATGACATAAAAATCCATGTCCTCTGGCTTCAGGATAACTGGTAAATATGCTTTATCTCATTGTTTCATATCCTCAGGATAGGCCAGGTAGTTAGATCTCTCTCCTAGAATCCTAGAGTGATATATGTCTTTTTCAAGTATGGTGGTGAAAAAGAACTTTCTGTTTGGGATGGATGATGAGGTCACTAAGGATTTCAGCAGTAGAGTTCCTGGACGGGAGTTCAGTCACTGGGAGCAAGTTACACTCCCAGGAGCCTGCTCCAGGGTTTTTATTTAGGGACTGAGGAGAGCCCGGATTGATCGACTGCCTCCACACACTGCCACCATCGCCAGCTGAGACCCCAGGCTTGCTGAAATAAATCCACATACCTATGGACAACTAATCTTTGACAAAGGAGTGAAGAATATGCAATGGAACAAGGTTAGCTTGTTCAATAAATGGTGCTGGAAAAACTGGACTGCCACATGCAAAAAAATGAAGCTATACTACTACCTCACACCATGCACAAAAATCAGCTCAAAATGGATAAAAGACCTGAATGTAAGACCTGAAACCATAAAATTTATAGAAGAAAATATAGGCAAAACTCTACACGACATACATCTCAGCAAAATCTTTAAAGACATGGTCCTAAAAGCAAAGGAAGTCAAGGAAAAGATAAACAGATGGGACTACATCAAACTAAAAAGCTTCTGTACAGCAAAAGAGACAATAATAAAAACAAACACAAATCTTTGCGCACAATACAACCGATAAAGGACTGATAACTAAAATCTACAAGGAGCTCACACAACTCAACAAAAACAAAGTCAACAATTCAAAAGGATACATGCACCCGTATGTCTATTGCAGCACTATTTACAATAGCGAAGGTATGGAAACAACCCAAATGCCCAAAATAGATGACTGGATCAAGAAGATGTGGAACATATACACAATGGAATACTATTCAGCATTCAAAAAAGACAAACACATGCAATTCGCAGCAACATGAATGGAACTAGAAGGGATCATGCTCAGCAAAATAAGCCAAAAGGAAAAAGAAAAATATCGAATGGTCTCACTTATAACAGGAATATAGGGGAACCAAATACAACCAAATACAAGAGCGACAATCAGTGAGAAATAGGGGAGGATTGGGTCTCAGAACGGGGGAGAAGGGGGTATAGGGGACTGTGGTGACAGTACATGGGTGAATTGGTGGTGGGAAACATGGGGAATATACAGTAATGTCAAAGACATAAATAAAAATAACAATTGAAAAAATAAATAAATAAAATATAATCCAAAAAAAAAAAAAAAAAAGAAAGAAATTCAGCAGTAACTTCCTTATGTGATAAGCTTGTGTAGCGCCAGCAAGGCACAGCGCAGGTTTTCTATGATCTGCCAGTCCCGTAAAGGAGCAATCCTGGAGTCCTCGGGGGCTTTTTCAGGCTTTAGGTGATCTTTCTACACCATTTGTTGTGAGGCAACCAGGTGCAGGGCAGGTAGGGAGGCCTAGGGGCTAGGCAGCTGACAGGCCTCCTAGCCCCTGGTGAATCTTCCCTCTTTCTGGGCTCTGGTGTTTTCGCTAGATCTCTCTGCTGGTCTCTACTGCGCGCAGCCGCCATGATCTTCTGCCTTGCTCTCTCTGCTGCCGTGCTTATATGCTTAGTCTCTCAGCTCTTTGTGCCCACTCACGCACACTCACACCACACTCCAGGTGCTGCCATCAGGCACGCATGTAAGCCCACAGGTGTCGATCTTTGATGCCAGTGGCATGGCGGGAGGGCGAAAAAACCTGAAAACTTCCATTTACCATTCAGTTTGAAATGTGCTCTCCTGGTAAAATTTGTTCTTGTGTCTTTTTTTTTTTTTAAGATTTTATTTATGCATACATAAATACAGGCCAGAGACTTGGGATGGTGAGAGGGTTCACCAGAGACAGAGTGGGGAGCAGAACAGACTGATCGACAGAAATACACTGCTGAGGGCAAGGCAGGAGAGGTCTGCCACTCCACGTGGGAATCTCCCTGGCTGGGCGTGGAACTTGCATCGCTGCTGCGGACAGCTCCACAGTGCAGTGCTTAACCGCTGTGCCACTAGAGAGGTCCTTCTTGTGTCTTTTGATCTATCCTATAGAGGTGTCTCTTCAGTATTCCCTCTTGTTCCAGACCCCAGAAGGCACCTACATGGAGCAGATCCAAGCCCAAAGTAGACTATACAAATGCAGCCACGTTCTGAAGCACCATTACCCAGCAGCACACAGACTATATCAGCTAATCTGTTCTTAACCTGCAGATCAAGAACAGGTGAAAAAATGTTTCTTGCTATAAACCTCTAAGATATTGGAGCTTTTAGCTATACAGCAAGATCTTAGTGATGCAGATTTAAGGTTGTCTTCATATACATTTTAATCTAGAAAGGAAATGATTTTTATTTAAAAAAAACTATACCATTTTGAAAATAGTAAAAGTATTTGAAAGAAATATGAAAATCTTGGGCCTCCCTGGTGGCACAGAGGTTGAGCGCTGCGCTGTGGAGCTGTCAGCAGTGGCGACACAAGTTCAACACCCGGCCAGGGAGATTCCCACATGGTGTGGCAGACCTCTCCTGCCTCGCCTGCTGCTCCCCTCAGCAGTGTATTTCGGTCTATCTACCTCTTCTGCTCCCCGCTCTGTCTCTGGTGAGCCTTCTCACCGCCCCATGCCTCTGGCCTGTACCCCAGCTTGTATGCATAAATAAATAAATCTTTAAAAAAGAAAGAAATATGAAAGTCTTTAAAACAGGGGCACAGAGGAGATGTAGTGTAAATAGAAGTGATCAGGTTTTTCCGCTGTCCCACTATTGACATCAATGATCGACACCTGTGAGCTTACACGCATGCCTGATGGTAGCACCTGGAGTGTGTTATGGGTGTGCGTGAGTGGACGCACCTGAGCTGAGGGGCTGGGCGTTTAAGGGCAGTGGCAGGAGGCCATGGAGCAGAGTGCGGTAGAGACCAGCAGAGAGACCACAGAGCCCAGTAAGAGTGGAGATTTGCTAGAGGCTAGGAGACTTGCCAGCCTCCCAGGCCCACATCGCCTGCCCTGCACCTGGTTGCCTCACTAAAATGGTGTAGAAAGATCACTAAAAGCCTGAAAAAGCTACTGAGGGCTCCAGGGCGCCTCCTATACCTGTCTTCCTGGATCAGAGAATACCTGTGTTGGCACTACAGGAGGTGAGAGGCCTCAGATTTGACAAGATTTTATGAAAGTGACAGCAATAGATATGCCTGGAAGAAAGGGTAGGAAATGAACAAGTTGTGGAGAGGCAAGGAAGCATGGAGAAGGTAAGTGTAGTGTAAGCATCTGACTATTAAGCTTTTCAGTGTAACCCAAGTGCCTGCCATTAAGCTCTGGGTTGCTGAGGCGGCATCCTTTTCAAATAAATAGGAAGTTATGGAAGTAGGTAAAGAGCCAAGTCGCCTCACTCATGAAGTTTCCTTTGTTTTGTAGTCTTGGCTGACTTACATAATGACCACTTAGCCACTTGTTTTTTCCCTCCCAAGGCCTTAATTCCCACTCTTGCTCTTATGTTTTTATGTTTTAGATTCAGTAATAAAAAGTGAGCCCCTGAAGCCCTAGATACTCCAGCCTAGACACCAATAAAAGCAGAACCCTAGGCTTGAGCTCTGCCTTCAAGCTTTCTACGTGGCCCCAGCTGTGCAGTCTACGGATAGGTGAGTAGTAAATCATGGTTTTTATTTTTTTGTTTTTGTTTTGAAACGGAAAGAAAGTCAAAAGTGAGTCTGGTTGCCCTTTGCTCTTACCTGGTTTATTAGAACAGAGTGATTAATGCCAATATCTTTGCCTGTTAGTATGGATTTTTCCTGATGAATTCTATGAGCTACTGAAATACTTTCCTTCACTTTTAGTTCCTCTTTTCCTTTCTCTCCCCACCCCACTTTTCTTTTACTTAAGGTAAAAATCATGCTTTATTAAGTATTAATTAATGTGTGTATTGCCCTAACCTCTTCTGCTTTAATCTGAAAAATCACTCTTGTCTCACAGACTATCCACGTAATTATTATAGTTGTCATGTGAATAAAATATACCTGCTAACCCTGACCACAGCTGATTGTTCTCCAGGGGAAAGAACCTCACTCATGCATGAAAATGAGAATATATATATCTGATGTTTACCAAGTGAATCAAAAAAAGATAAGTCCAATTCTCTCTCTTTTTCTCTGTGAAATGTCTTTAATATTTCTTCATGGTAGCTGCTGGAAGCCATGTCTTCCATGTAGTTTGAAAAAAATTCATTAAGTGGTAACTGAAGCCATCTCACAGAGAGAATTGGTAAAGATTGAGAGAAAGTTATAGTGATTTTTTTTAACTCCTAAAGCTAGGATGCCTGACTTTTAACTCCATTTTATTTATCTGTATATTATTCTATTTATTTAAGCTATTTCAAGTTATGTCTCTATTATTTGCAAGTAAAAGATTTCTTAGCAATACATTAGTATATGCATAATTGTTTATTCAATATAAGCTATTAGAAGATAAAAGATTTTCCAGTTAACTATTTAAAACAAGATCTTCACACTAGAAAAAAGAAATCCATACTCGAATAAGGAAAATCCAAGTTAATAATGAAAATCATTATATATATTAAAGTACATTGTAAATACTGAACTATATAACTCAGGTTCCCAGGAAATAACTTCTGAGATATAGATTTGTTACAGTGTAACCTTCATAAAAAGGGAAAGTTCCATATTTCCTGCCCCACCTAATGAAGGGTGGAGTTGAATGGGGAGGAAAAGCTAGAAAAAAACTTAGGAGATATGGGGAAGAAGATGAGTCATGTGAGTCAGAGACATGTGAAGAAGGCCCATTTGATTCTCAGTCTTGGTTTTACATCAGGGTGTTGGAGGTCAAAGGAGACATATAGTCTTGAGTTAGGTAGAGACAATTGGAAGAGATGTGGTTAAGAGACCCAATTCACATGGGGAGGCTGACAGCGGCACTCTTTACCCTGATTTGCACTCATTTTTTCCCTTTCATCCCAGACTTGACTGGCCCCTTTGCCCCTTTCCTATGGTTCCTTGGCAGAAGGTGCCTTAGACTATTGGCAAGATTTTGGACCACAGAGGCCCACTTTGGGCCAATCCTGTTTGGCTGGGCATTTAGCTTGAGGGGGTAGATAACTCTGAGTGTTTTATTGGGAAGCTATATTCTATCTTCTCTTTGTGTGCACACTATCCTACCATAGTTCTTTCACACTAAGAGGATGCTTTCTCTTTGAGTGACAGATGGCTGAACCCATTTAGAGTGTGCAGGTTTGGAAGTCCCAGGGTACCCCTCAGTTGGCCCACTAATGATTTGAGTACACTTACTTTTGGGGGATTATTCTAAGGAATAATACTTATAACTGAGAAAAGAAAGCATGTTGAGGTAAAGAACTTGAACTGCAGTACAGTTACAATATTGCCCTCTGCTGATCTCACAGAGAAGCTAAGAAGTTAGAAGCTTTTCAGACATGTCTCCAATTGAAGCAGAGATTTATTGAGGCTTATCCCCCTGTCAACTAGTCTTTGAATGCAGTGGATCACCTTTGGTTGAGGGCAATTCCTGAAGTAGGATCCAGCTGTGAGCTATTAATAGTCAAGATAGGGAACTGAGAACTTAGATTCTAAAGCAGGGACTGTGTATCACACATGTACTACATTTCATACTGTAGCATCCCTCATTCTTTTTGTTTTAAAGATTTATTTATTTATGCATTCAAGCTGGGGTACAGGTCAGAGGCGTGGGGTGGCGAGAGGGTTCACCAGAGACAGCGCGGGGAGCAGAACAGGCAGATCACTGGAAATAGACTGCTGAGGGGAGCAGCGGGAGAGGAGGAGAGGTCTGTTGCACCATGTGGGAATCTCCCCAGCCGGGCGTCGAAACTCGAGTCTCCGCTGCCGACAGCTCCACAGCACAGCGCTTAACACTTTTTGCTCCGCTCACGTATTCACGTGTTCATCTAGTCTCTGGTTTTTCACGCCACGGTGGATTTGTTTGGAACTATTAGGAGCTATTTATTTGATCGTATTCAGTCTAGAAGCTTTAATCTCTATGCATTTAAAATTTCATTAGAATATATCCAGTAGTTCAGGAGCTGTGTGTGTTTTATTGAATGCTTATACCATTCATGTGGTGGCACAGAAAATAACCGGCACAAGAAGTGTTAACCGCTGCGCCACCAGGGAGGCCCCAGCATCCCTCATTCTTACTTTCTATTTAGCTAATGATTTTAAGATAATTTTAACTCATCACACCTGTATGACTCCTAGTAAAATGTGAATGGAGGAGGAGGTATGTTCAACCAACACTAGGGAAAATTCAATTTAAAAATTCGTTTTCTCTAGTGAGTGGATACTTTCATCTTAACATTTGAGAATCAGTCATGGGATATGTAGAGAGAATGAGAATGTGGATCAGCAAATATTTTTTTTTAATTTAGGAAAGCTTAATTTCTTAAGACATGTGAAGACATTGCTTTCAGTAAGAGTGATGTTATAATGTGTGGCATTCACTGCAGGGTGTACTGATATCTGAACAGAGGTAGGGGGTCAGAAAGGAAGTTAAATGATGTTCATGTGTCACAAACATTCACTTTATTCTCACTTTCAACCAGTCTAGCCATATGACACAGAAGTAATGTTTTGAGTAGTTAAAATGTCATTTCTAAAAGATTCTTAACCTTCTTATTTGTTGGAAAAAAATAAGAAGAGACAACGATATTTCATGTTTTGCATCAAATGCACATATTATATAATGGGAAATGTATTATAATTGCCACAGTAATAATTTCTTTGAATATTTGCTGGATATCCTCACTAAACATTCTTTTTAATATTTTTACTGAATATCATTAGTTTAAAACTTCAGACTATTCAAAACCAAAGGTATAGGAATACTTTTTTCAGAATCACAAGTTTGCTGCGTAAAAGATTTTTTTTTTTTTAACCAGTGTCTTGGCAATGGTGGAATCACAGAGATGGACTAGAAAATTTACAAAATGTTAAATATAATAAAAGAGTTCCAGTGCAGAATCCCTGGACTGCTAAGCTTTGTAAAATTAGAAATAAAATTCTGAAGTCGTCTCAATATTTTTATAAAACTCAAATAATTTATATATTTTAGTATTTTATAAACTAAAAGGCACTTTGCTTTTGAATCAAAATTATTTAATATTAATAACTAAATTTGTCTGCTGATAAAATGTCTTATTAAGCAATATTGTTATTACCATAATCCCTATTATGTTAATTATTACTATTAATTAAAATGCAAGAAAACCTATTGCTAATTAAAAGTCACTTTGATACAAATGATTTTTTTTTCTCATGTATGCTATTTCTTTCATTGAAGTACTGTTGACTTACATCATTATTCGTGTTTTGGGAGGATAGGATTTCCCCCAATCAAGTGTAATCATCTTACACATCCACGTTTTTAATTGAACACCCTGTGAGCAAAACAATAAAAGCCACTTTTTTAAACAAGTTTGGAAATTGTTTATGAAAGAAAGAACTTTAGAGTCTAAAAACTAGAGTTGCAATTCCATTCCTACAACTAAGTAACCATGATTTGGGAGGTCACTTAAAATGACTGATTTTCTGAAAAATTAGATAATAGGATAATTCAACTTGAAAAATCTCTTTCAAATCTAATGTTCTATCATTTTTCAATTTCTTGGAAATTTTGTTGTCCTTCTGACTCCTTTCCTTCCTCTGACCTCAGGTAAAGGAACAGAAAGGCAATCATTTGGAAGATCTGTGCTCTTTTGCACACTTTAACAGAACAATTATCTTCACAGATTCAACAGAGTCCATTTTTCTTCCAGTTTGATTCATTTTATTTCTCCAATATCTTCTAATTATCATTTTAGAGTCTACATCCCAGGAACAAGTTGAAATTTGTTCTTAAGGTATTCATAGTTACGTAGGGAAGTCAAATGTGAGTACATAAATTATAGTACCTAGTAGAGTGTTGTAAACCTTAAGAATTGAAATTTGTACAACGTTTATAAGTAGAATAGTGGGAGAACTGATGAACAACAGAAGAGATATTTTGGGGATAGAGGGTAAGAAATAGTGTAAAACCTTTTGGAGTATAATTCTTGCCTATTGGCACTTACTTTCTGACAGAATATGAGATATCCAGATTGAATTCCTATCATAGCACCAGCTTAATCTCTAGCTCTTATAGTTTGTGCACAATAGAGATACAAAAGTTTGTTTTTGTCCTTTGTATTTCAAAAATATTTGAAACAATCCAATTATGAGAGAATGAAAATTAAATGTTTGGTAATTTTTGAGTATTCTAAAGGTAATTTTATATAATTTCTTTATAGTGAAACTTGAAATATTTTGAGATTAAAAATATTTCTGAAAGTCTCACTATAAATCATTAGAGAATAGTAGCATGAAGGAATGAGGATTTAAAGCCAGTTCATCTTGAATCAGAGCCCAAGATCTTGCCACTGAATCATATTAAACAGCAAAGAAAATGTTTTTATTAGTGAAATTTACAATTTATATATTTTTTTCTTTTAATGTTGTATAGAATCATAGATATCAAAGGTAAAGTAACTCTAGAGTTCACCTATAGCTACGGCCTCATCCCAAGAGTAATATTAGTGATTAGCTCAAGAAAAATCCAATAGTTGAGTGGAGATTTTATAACTCCCTGTTACCTTTTACATCTTACCACACAGATTTCCAATGTTGGGACCAGGGGAGAAAATAATTTGAGAGGATTGAAAATAGCAATTTGTATAAATTTGGAATACGTTAAAAAAGAAAAAAGAAAAAAACATGGTTCAAAGGTCCTAGAGTTTCTAAATATATGTCCACAGATTAATGCTTTTGAACATTTGAAAATAGTGGAAGCAGAATTTTATGGAAAATAAACAGTATACTAGAAAATTAGGGAGTCGATTGAATAAAAATTTTTAGTCCTATTTAAATTTGCTTTACCTTTTTAACCAAAATAAGCTTTGATATAATTAGAAAACGCCTCACAAATCACTTCATCTACTTAAAAGCAAAATTTTAACTTGTTCTAGAAGTTCCTGAGGGTTTTCGCCTTTGTTAAGGGGATATAATTATACCCAGTTTCCATCTTAAGCTGGCTTCTCAAATCAATCACATAAGAACATTCGACTGTTTTGCCATTGGGACATCTAAAGCAATATAGTAATTCCAAACTCTCTTTATGGAAAAACATTATGAACAAATTTTATTTTTCATATATTTAATCTTTCTTTTTTCTTCTTAAAAGGTAACACTGAAATAGACTTTAGTTCAAAGACCCCCTAAAGGATTCAGAAATGACTTCTAGGATATTTTAGTTATAATAACTACTATTTAGAATCTCAACATAAAGCCACAGCTATTTTGTTGTTGGTAGTAGTTAATAGAGTAATTAAAAATCATCTATTATTTCACTAACATACCAAGTAAAAATGCAGTAAGATTACTTTTATTTTAAGCTGCTCATTTTTCTCCAATTCAATGCTGTTTGCCTTAAAAATATTATGTAATAATGTGTTATTCTAAATAAATCTTATTTAAACACAAACTGTCTTGACTTACTGGGACTAGTCTAATTAGGATTCAGTAGGAGAGTAGAGAGAACAGATCAATAAATGATCTCACATTATGGTTTCCATAATACTTATTCTATTATACCTAAATACAAAATAATAAGTATTTTCTGCTGATAGTTTTTTTATAATACAGATCTACTAAGATACAGTGTTATAAGAAGAACTGAACATATTTAATATGTATAATATAGTGAATTTGAATAAATATGCAAACCATAATTGAGGTAATGGAGTATCTAGCCTCTCTGAGTTTCCTTGCATCCCTTTGTGTTTTGTTTTTCTAGAAGTAAGAGCACTTAACATGAAATATACCCTCAAACAATTATGAAGTGCAGTTGTTCCTATTTCCCTCACCCTCCAGCCCGTGTTCTCTATTTATGAGAGTTGGCCATTTGAGATGCCTCTTGTAAGTGGAATCATGAAGTATTTGTTCTTCTCTAAGTAGTTTACTTAACTTATTGTAATGTCTTCCAGATTCATCATTATTATTGTAAATGGCAGAATTTCCTTCTTTTTAAATTTCTAATAATATCCCATTGCATGATTATACCACATTTTCTTTATCTGCTTATTTATTAATGGATAGCTTAGCTATTGTGAATAAAGCTTCAATGAACATAGGCATGCAAATATCTCTTTGAGATTCTTATTTCAGGATACCTAGAAGTTAGATTGTGGATCTTATGGTAGTTCTGCTTTGAATTTTTAGAGGTACCTCTACATTAATTTTCAGAGGATCCCTTATTCTCTAGCTGCTGCACCATTTTACATTTTCACTTGTATATAAAGATTTTGATATCTTCATAACCTGGTCAGTTCCTCATTTTCAAAAAAATAATTTTCATCTTAACAGGGGATAATACATTGTTTTGATTTGCATTTCCCTGGTAATTAATCATGTTAAACATCATTTTATAACCCTGTTGGTCATTTGTATCTCTTTTTTAGAGTCATTTCTGTTTCAGCCTTTCACCCATTTGTAAATGAAGATTTTTTTTTTTTTTTTTGGTATTAAGTTGTAGGTATTCTTTATGTATTTTGGAAACCCCTTCACTGATATATGTTACACATATATTCTGCCTTTTTGTAAATTGCCTTTCGTCCTCCTGATTTTTCCTTTGCTGTGCAAAAGTGTGTTAAAATGATGTAATCCAGCTTTTTTTAATGATTTCTTTCGTTGCCCCTGCTTTCAGTGCCATATCTAATAAGTCACCATTAAGACCAATGTAAAGAAGTTTTTCTTCCATGCTTTCTTCCACGAATTTTAGACTTTCAGATCTAAATATTTGAGTCTTTAACTTGCTTTGAGTTAATTTTTGTGAGTGGTATAAGGTAGAGTTTTAATTCTTTTCATATGTAGATAACAAGTTTTCCCAAAACCATTTGTTGAAGAGATTATCTTTATCTAATTATGTCTTTATTTACCACTGTGACTTTTTCTGTCATTCCCTCTTGATTTTTAGAGAACAATGTGTTTATAAATAATTTAAGTCATCTATAAGTCCATGTTGTTTTAAACAATTTTAGAACAAACATTTCTCATGTTTTTACTTTTATAAAGCATAATTTTGATGGAAATACATTGTAGAAATATTTTAATTTGCCTATTCATTCTTAAATTATTCATCATACGTTTCCTTTAATTTCCATGGCTTATAATCTGATTTGAACATTTTTTATTGGATTGTATTTATATTTGATAGGTCAAGTGTTAAAACTAAATTTTAAAGACTCTGGATATAGACAGCTAAACTGCCATCTGGAAATACTGATTAATTTCAACTTTCATCTGAAATACATGAACATATGTAATGAATCACTTTATTATAAATAAGGAAAGAACCTTTGCAATCCAATTTAGGTTATATATAAGATGTTGCAATACTAGTCACAGTTACAGAATCAGAGCTGAGGAACATTAATTTCAATGTCTTTAGGTTAAACGGTTTTTAAATCTTTATTTTGGAAAAGTATCACCTGAATAACTTGTTAAAATTAAAGTTTTTCAGTGCACACCCAGAAAGAATATCATTCAAATAGTCACAATATCTACAACTTTGTCTAGTACTCCTACTGAATATCATGCAAGTATAAGAAAAACTGTTTTACTAATGTTGTTTCAAATAATAATATAAGCTAAGTGTACATCATATATTTTTTTAAAGATTTATTTATTTATACATACAAGCTGGGGTACAGGCCAGAGGTGTGGAGCGGTGAGAGGCTTCACCAGAGACAGAGTGGGGAGCAGAACAGGCAGATCAGAAATACACTGCTGAGGGGAGCAGCGGGCGAGGCAGGAGAGGTCTGCTGCACCATGTGAGATTCTCCCTGGCTGGGCGTAGAACTTGCATCGCTGCTGCTGATAGCTCCACACCGCAGCACGTAACCGCTGCACCACCAGGGAGGCCCCTGTACATCATATTTTTATCTAAATTCTCTAAGTCTAAGCTGAACTATAGTTTCTCTCGAGATGAGCGGATAGGATCCCCAAAATGAAATTTAGATGTTGTGATGGTCAGTTTTTTGTATCAATTTAACTAGTTTTATGTATCAGTGAAGGCATTCAGAATACAAAATGGGGAAAGAATAGTTATATCAGTAAATGGTGTTCAGAAAATTGGATATCCATATTGCAAATTAATGAAAATGGACCTATGTCTTAGACCATATATTAAAATCAACTTAAATAACTAAGACCAGAAACTGTAAAACTACTAGATGGAAACATTTATTTGATTGGCATTGAAGCAAATTTTTTTATATATCAGCAAAAGTGAAAACAACAAAAGCAAAAATATACAGGTGGAATTCCATCACACTAAAAAAGTTTGGCAAGGCAAAGGAAACAATCAGCAAAATATAAAAACAAACTACAGGTTGGGAGAAAACATTTAGAAACCATACATCTGATAAAATATCCAAATTTATAAAGAAATCCTACAACTTACCAGCAAACAAATAAATTGATTAAAAATGTGCAAAGGACCAGAATAGGCATTTCTTTAAAGAAATCATACAGAGTCAACAGGAATATGAAAATGTTCAAATGTGTTTTACATCTCTAATCCTCAGGGAAATGTAAGTCCAAACTACAAGAAGATATACCTTATTCTGTTAAAATGACTATTAGTAAAACAACAAATGATAAGAATTGTTGGAGGGGAAAGGGAGAAAAAGTAACCATGTGAACTCTTGGTAATATAAATTTGTGCAGACACTGTAGAAAACAGTACAGAGTTTCCTTGAGTTATTTAGAAGGCTAACCAAAGTTTGCTGTATTATGTTTTAAGACTTCTAAAGTTTATAAAAGAATACAACTACACACTCCTTATGTAATCTTTGCCCCTTCATTTTAAATTCTATAGCTACCTTGCCATTGACGCTTTATCCCTATCCTTAACCTCAATCACTTCAGGTGAGATTCATGATTGTTTTTATGCTACCACAGGTATATGGTGATCATCACCATAAACTACTGAAGCAATAGGAACCTCATTCCCTGTTGCTTGGTTTACTAAGTGATCTAATTTCAAAATCCTATCCGAAGGTTACCGAATGTCCTAACTTAGATTACCTCAAAGGCAAAATAACAGCTTAAATGAAGATAGTTTATTGTCAGTTTGATTTCAGAAAATAGGTGAACACTGGTGACCAGGATAGTTAAGGAGCAAAAAGTGAATATATGGGTGCAAAACAGGCTTCACTCCTACGATAGTCTGGTTTTTAATTTCTTGGGGCATTTTAGAATTTTTATGAAATGAAACTCAGGAAACATCAACATGGAGGGCAAAAGAGGTATACACTTCTTTAGCATTATTCCCTATTGGCCTAAGTAGACCTTGTATACATCAGTCCCTATAATCATCCAGGTTGTACATACATCAATGTCACTGTCAAATTTTAATTCACATTGAAGCAAAAAACAATGTCTTTGAAGGAACAACAATCAGTAGCACACAAGGCAAGGAATTGTTGAATTTTAAATGTGTAAACTTTGTGGAATTTATTGCTAAAACAGTGACAAAAAAGTCAGTTGGGGCCAAGAGGTAATGGAATCATCAATAAGATACAACCTCTGATCATTAAAACAAGAGGAAACCAATAAATATGGATTAATGAATACATGAATGCATGTACATGATTAAGACTTAGTGGCTTTGTGAACTAGATATAACTAAATTTTGGCTGAACATATTTTTGTTAAGTGTATCAACGAGTTAAGTTTGTTTTTGCTTATACATTGATACCTTCAACTACTGAGTCATTGAGACAAAAACAATATGAGATATGAAGCAAATCATGTATAGGTATCCAATATGTAATCATATTTTTAGTTACATAATAAGATGAAGAAAAGATCAAACAGTTTTTTCCAAGTATGTATGTTTTTTTCTCGTTTGTCTTGACTTCAAATCATTTAAGCCCTTTATCTCTGAATTTGGAGAAGGGTTGCCAAAGAAACCAAAAACTCTTGTGATATATTGTTATTTATCTTAGGGAAAGAAAATATGTACTACTGATACACTGACCCTGTAGCTCCATGCTCTGTTGGAGATGAGCATGTTCTTTTTAGAGAGCAATAGCAATAGACCATAGCCTTCCCAAATCTTTTTATTTTATTATTTTCTTTTTGAGAGGTTCTGTATATTTTTAATATGTTCATTGACTTTGAAAGACTTGGTCTCCTGAATGTCTAAGGATAGTATTTAAACTTTTCATTTGTCTGGATCTGATCCTGTGCAGTAGTAATTCAACCTCTGAGGACACAGGACATTTTGGAATTACCTTTGGTTTTATGGACTTATCAAATATTCTTTCTGAGATTCAAATTTCTTAGCTAAAGCATAGATGTTGAGTGATAGGTATCTTTAGAACTTGTTTTATTGTTAGAAAATCACTGACTCCTCCAGAGTACAAAATTTGTCAAGGGAAAGTTTTTTCTTTTAGTGACATTTTACTCCTCTCACATTTTGTTTAACTTAATTATCAGCCTTGGGTGTTTTATTGAGACACTGGTAGGTGTCAATATACATGTTTGCGGGATATTTTTTATTATTTTATTTGACTTCCAAGACTGAGAGTTGTTTTCTAAAAATGTTGACTGGTCATTAACTGCCAACATATTTAAGAATACTTTTTTTCCCACCTCTAGTTTGCAATCATTCTCTTAATATTAAGGACAACAGTCCTTTTCTTCATATAAAACAGAGTTGTCTGTTTGCTTATTCAATATACACATACTCAATGAATCCTAACTTCTTCTTACTCTCTTAGACAATGATGGATACAAGAAAATTTACATGACTGAAATTCCCTTTGATCCATTACATTTCCCTTTCTCATTACTTGTCCCATATTTTATGAGAATACAAAGTGCTTCACCTACCGTTTAGTAATATCTTACAAAAATATATTTACACTAGCACTTTGACATGAAATCCTAATTCTGATAGAAATCTGTTCAAAAGATATACTCACAAAAATATAAAAGGTCATACACACATTTTTTCAACTTATGTGTTATCATAATACAGCATTATACATCTTTAAAAGGGAGTAAGTATATGGACTTATTCTAAATTGATAGCACATATAATTAAGTGAAAGAATAAGATAGATACTTTGTAGGTTGAATGTAAAATATAAAAAAGATTGGGGTATATTTATACTTATGAAAAAGTAAATATAGAAAATAGGGTAGGAGTGAGGAGAAAAATGGAAATGAGATTTCTGGGAGTATGCTTGTTATATCATTTTTTCTATTAACTTAAAATTTTCTTAATGAAAATAATATTCACAGAAGAAAATAAATCAAGCCTGGGGATAGGACCTGAATTATAAAATTAATGTACCGTGTAACATCCACTCTAGAATGGTAACAGCACTACAAAATTCCTCTCATGCTCTCTGTCAACTGATAGCCTTCAACTGACTATCTTCAGTGATGACAAGACTGCCTCCATTTTGTTTTTATCTCTGTTATCTTTATTAGGACTAAATACTTTTGATCTTTGGGTGAAACTAATACATATCCTTTCGGAAATGAGTTTATTTTTGTCAACTCAATGGTTGTGAAATTTATCCATGTTGTAATATAACTTTCATCTTGTTGTATTATGTTTTAAATTATTATAGATTTTGCTATTGCACGATTATTCTATAACTTATTGATCAACCCTATTGTTGAAATTCTCCTTTAATATTACCAGATTTCAGTTATTATGAACACTTTGCTATGAACCTTTTTCCTCATGTACTTTGATCCATATTTGCACATATATTTTTTTAGCTTTTTACCTAGGAGTGAAATTTCTATATACAATAATAGGGCTTGGACACTTTTATCTTGAGTAGATAATGGCAAACAATTTTGAAAACTGGTTGTAATTTTCAACCACACTAGCAGTGTATGTTAATTTCCATTGCCCCTTTGTTTATATGAGAGAATCATTTATCACTGTATTTTTTCAACTCGCCATCAATTATTAAAATATAACATGCACACAGAAAAAAAAATGCATAACTTGATGTGATATCACAAACTGAACAAGCTTCATGAGCCACCACACAGGTCAAGCATTATCTAGCATTAGTAGTAGCCCCATAAGCTTTTTTATGACCTATACTGGGTTTAATGTGTACCCCCCCAATTCATGTTCATCCAGAATCTCATAATATGACCTTATTTGGAAATAGGACCTTTGTAGATATATTTGTTAAATGAGATCATTCAGGGTAATGTGGGCCCTAACCCAATGTCTAATATTCTTGTAAAAGGAGAAAACAGACACACAGACACACACATTGGAGAATGACAAGTGTAGATGAAAGCAGAGATTGGATGAATATGTTTGTAAGTTAAGATACACCACTAACCTCCAGAACTGCGAAAGAATAAATTTATGTTGTTTAAAGCTACCCAGTTTGTGGTACTTTGCTGAGGCATCCATAGGAAGCTAATAATATGTGGCCCCATCCTCCTTTCCAAATTAACATACACCTTTATGTAAATAGACTCCTATCAATAATATTATTTGTGTGAGTTCTATCACTTCACATTTGTTTTGTGAGATTCATTCATGCATTGCATGCAAAAATTAGTTTGTTATATTTTATTGCTATAGCATATGCCACTGTTGATATATCATTTGACATTTCAAATGCTATAATTTTTTTGTTACTGCAAATACTTTTCATAATCGTTTTGGTTTACATATGTATATAAATGTCTTTTGGGTATATAGTTAGGAGTAAACTTGATAATGTGAAGGTAATAGAAGTATTGCTTTTAAGTTCCAAAATTATCTTTTGTTGTCAGCTTTATGATTTGGGTTTAAGTTTGGCAATCACTTGTCCTTTGCCAGATGACTTCCTGTTAGCTCCTGCCTAATAGACACTTGAAGGCAAAATTGGGATAACTATTTTTGTTTGGATTTTTATTCCTTTCAACATACAATCAGCTAAAGTTCTTCAACATGGAAGATTTAGTTGTCTTTATGCCAACAGTCTTGATTCCTATAGTCTTGGTATGTTTTCAAATGTCCTCATTCTATATTCTTCATTTACATTATTATCTTGAAAATATTGACATTGTTTTCCCCACAGATATCTTAGAATTATATTATTTGCACATGTGGAGAAATTCCATTTTGATTTGGGTTTACATTAGAAGTGTAGATAAATATAGAAAATATAGACATGTTAAATATAAAAATACATTAAAATATAGATAAATTTAGAAAGCACATACATATTTAATATTTTGATTTTTAACTCAATGAACCTTGTCTATTTCTCACTTGAGTTGCTATCCATGAATTATCTTTAGTATTTTCCTTAAGAGTGATTATTTTTGATTAATTCTGTTGGTTGTGTTTTGTCTGTCTTTTAAGTTTCTATAGTTTTGAAAACTACTTTTGCTGTCATCACTGTGGCATATCAGAAATCAAATAATATTAAATGGTCAGAATTATTTGATTCTGGGTTTCAGATAAAATTAGGCAGTTTTATGTTTTTTGTCATTTAATCTTTAATTGTGAATTTTATACTTCTAAACCCAAATTTCTGGTTGTTTGTGATGGATCTTCTCTCTTAGCAAAACTTGAATTCCAGCTGTTCTGAGGCTACCATAATTTATGTTGTCAGCTGTATTTTCAAGCTTAGTAGTATACTATAAGGAAAAAATGCATAAAACAGGCAAATTCATTTTCCTTTCTTTTCTCACTCACCCTGGTGTCAGAATATATCTGCACTTGTAGCATATTTAAGGTCTTCAAATAATGTATATTTAAAATATTTTGTACAGCTTTGGTAGGGATGACATCAAGAACGTTGCTAAAATTAAATCAGATTGTCACTGTGGAATCCGTACTTGTATTTTATAGTTATAATGCTGCATTTAGTAAACATTTGAAATAATACAAATATTAAAGAAAGCATTTCTGCAAATATAAAGTCATTTAAAAAGTGATATGACAGTTCATCAAATCGGAGAGATAACCACAACATGACTATGCATGCTCAATCACTTTAAGAAAAAAAATTCAAAGAAATTAAATTCATAGCTCATATAGACATGGAAATTTATACTAATTTATTAACTAATGAGGTACTAGAACATATTACAACCGATTAAGTGAAAAGTCAAAGAACCACTTATTTATACTCAGTAAAGGAACATTTAAATCAATTTACAAGCACTAATTTATTCACTGGGTAATAATTGCTTGCTTTCTACTGGACACAAGTAATTTGTATTTATAAGTATAGTAATTATTTGCATTGCTCTCAGTTGTCTATAAGTTAACTTCTATTCCTATAGACTTGTACAGCAACCAAGTCTGTAGTAAGACAAAGACAAAGGTGTCCAACTCCATAGGATCAAATAATCCCCAGAGGCCCTTGCTTTCTAGTAAAACAATCAGTAACCTCCTTTTTCAACTTTAAATTCCTTTTATTTCTATAGTTGATAAACACAAAAAAAAATAATTAAAAGAAACTCAAATTTTATTCTATAGGATTCTTAGTATATAATATTGATGTAGTTATTTTGAAATATTATACTGTAGAATACATCTGATAGTGATTGCATTCTTAGGGACCTTCTCAACATAAAAGAAATGCAAGTATAAATTAAATGCAGTTATGTAGAATTTCTGTAATCTTACTTTTGAATTAGAATTATTTATGTCATATTATGGTTTCTCTATCCATGAAAATATATATTTGCTATATGCATACACATAAATGTATCTTAAATGTTCAATATTCCTGATAGGACTGTTGCATGAACAAAGCAACTTGGAAAATATGAGAACTATTACTCCAAGGAGATTATTATTCTTATCAATATTGTAGAAAAATACACACAGGTTATAGAATAGAATTTGTAATTATTCTTTAACTGCCTGAAAGAACTTCACTCAACAGCTAATTTTAAAAACCTGAGGTATTTTTTAAGTAGAAACATATTGGAAATGAGAAAATAACTCACTAGGAAAAGACTGCATAATGAGAAGTCTGAAATTCTCATCAGTAAGATTTTATAAAATGATAATTATTAGGGACATTTCACATAAAATGTATGAAAATTATATTGAGGGCAAGAAATAAATGGTCAAAGTTTGGTTTGTATAGATAAAAGCAGATTGCTTCATTAAAAAAATATATTCAGAATCACCATTTTTCTATAATGTCTTAGACAGCCAGATTCTATAAATTCCTTTACTTAAATAAATCTTCAAACTAACCTTTTTTCAATATAGGAATGAAGATTTCATATATATATATTTATATTTATATATTTATATATATATTTATATATATATATATAATATTCGTTCCTATATTGAAAAAAGGTTAGTGTAGGTATATATATATACACACACAGAGAGAGAGAGAGAGAGAGAGAGAGAGAGAAAGGAGAGAGGAAAAAGAGTGATTTTTCCCTCTAGGCTCAAGGAATAAATATGGGGTTCAACTTCTAAATGATTAATTAATATGAATTTAAATTCTCAGTGAATTATCTACTGATCAAAAACTTTTCATCATCTTTCATCTCCTTGTATAAGCTCAGATCCCTACAGTGTCGTACCTCATATGGAGGTCTGCTTTCCTAGAATAATAGCCCAGGTTTGAAATACTTTGCTTCATCAGTCAATTAACCTCTTTATCCCCTTCCCCTGAAGACTGCCTACAAGGATTCTAAGTGAATATTATCAGTGGTTTCTGCTTATTAGGTCACTCACCTATATGCACAATCCTTCAGTATAGTTGCATTAAGACTGAACTTCAACATAATATACCTGTGAGCTATGTAAATTAGAAATTGACTTTGCAGTACCATTCTCCAGATGTTTTTTCCCTGTTCATGATTATTACTATTGTCTCTGATTACACATTTCATGAAAATTGGGATAATATCTAGTCTATTTCCCCTGGTATAGAAAAACTAGTACAATAGATGCAAATTAGGGACTTACTAAGTGATAAGTACATGCTATGTATTTGATTTCAATTTTGGGGATAGCAATTTGAGACTAACATTTTCCATTATTTTTGAGTAATTGTATAAGATTTACCATACTTTTAAATATGGTTTTAAATATTAATTTTTAAAAATATTTTATTATTTATGCATACGAGAGCTGGGGTGCAGGCCAGAGCTGTGGGGAGTAAGAGGATTCACCAAAGATAGAGTGGGGAGCAAAACAGGCAGAGTAACTGAAATACACTGCTGAGGGGAGTAGTAGGTGAGACAGGAGAGGTCTGCTGCACCATGTGGGAAGCTCCCTGGGTGGGGATTGAACTCAGGCTGTTGGGGTAGGCCATAGTGGTAGTGCTAAGACAAGCCCTAGGTCACCAGGGAGGCCCACCCTTCAGTATTTTCTAAGACTAAAATTAAAAGTTTTTGGACACCAAACGTAGTTCAAAATTATATATATTTATTTATGTTTATAACTCTTGACAGATCACTTAATATTTTAATGTGTCAATTTCCTTTTGGCCTTTATCAATTGTACCAAGATCCTTTGGTTGTAGATTTTTAATTATTTCTCTGATGATGATATCTTCATTAACCAGTTTGACAGTTTTCTATACTCTAAATTTTTTTAAGGTTTATTTATTTATGCATACAAGCTGGGGTACAGGCCAGAGGTGCAGGGCAGTGAGAAGGTTCACCAGACACAGAGTGGGAAGCAGAACAGGCAGATCGAAGGAAACACACTGCTGAGGAGAGCAGCAGGCAAGGCAGGAGAGGTCTGCTGAGCCATGTGGGAATCTTCCTGGCCAGGGATCTAACTCTTGCTTCACTGACTGTGGATAGCTTCACAATGCTGAGACTTAACCCCTTGGCCACCACAGAGGCCCTAACTATTGATTTTTATACAGAAAATAAAATTGGTTTCTTTTATCTGATTCATTCAAAAATGCCCAACTTGTCTACTTTATATATAATATGTATATATTGCTAAGCTATACATAGTTTCAAGCTTAAATTTGCACATCCAAGTTGGGTTGGGGAGAAGAGCTAAAAAAGGAAAGGAAGCACAATGGTTTATGGTGGTGGAATGTGGTGAGGTGGTGCTGGTTGCACTATAGTAGTAATGTATGATTGGTGTACCCCAACATTACCTCAGTAAGAAATAATTTTAAAAAATAGATTGCTACTTGGTGACTTGATTCCTTCACTGTTGTTGCACTTGGTAAAGTTATGGACTGATTTTACTTTCCACCAAGATTACTGATGGACAATTACAAAGAGACATGCGGTGTAATTTGTCCAAAGACCCCTGCAAGAAGGAAATCCTGGAGAAGCATAAGCAACATCTGACTCATGTTATATGTTAAGGGAGTTATTTGAATGTTTCCTCTTCTAAAATTTTCAGCTAAATGTGTTCTGAATTAGAATGTTCTATCATAATTTCTCTTTGCTATAAATTATCTACTGAGTCATTTCCCAGTCCTTAATAGTTATATTGGCCACCATTGGAGGCATGCCTGACTGTCCTCAGAGCATAGTGGAGGGTGATATGCATCTATTGCATTCCTCTTTTTTTCCATGCAGAAGGAAGCAGATGGAGAAAGTCTCAAGAACATAGTCTGAATTGTCAGCAGAACTGAATTTAAATCCTTTTGTTTTACTTATCAGCTTTTACAAATAACATTTTAAAAATCTAAATATCTTTGGGAAATGCTCATAATGAAGTCTTTTACTTCAAAGAGTTGTTTGGGAGAATTGAATGAGACAAATAATGAAGGTATTTAGCACAAAATCAGACAGCAATTAGACATATAAATATAACGTGTATGAATATATTGCACCCATATTAATACATTGCATTCATAAACAGGAAGTCACAGAGTTAGAACCTGGATTTCTGATGTCTGTTGTTGCCGATAAGTATTAGATCTTCCTGCAATTTCATATCTCAATATCCTGCCATATGTGTTATATATGTATTATAAAATTATTTGTAATTATTTGTATTGTTCAGTCCTTAGCATCCTAACTGGTACTAGAATTTTCTAAGATGTAAGTTTTAGATAGAAAGACATCATTAAAGCATTAGTTGGAGAGCCTCCCGGGTAGCCCAGGGGTTAAGTCTCAGTGCTATCACCACGGCCTGAGTTTGATCCCCGACCAGGGAGCTAACCCACATGGCATAACAGACCTCTCCTGACTCGCCTGTTGCTCCCCTTAGCAGTGTGTTTCAGTGGATCTGCCTGTTCTGCTCCCTACTCTGTCTCTGGTGAATCCTCTCACCACCCCACACCTTTGTCCTGCACCCCAGTTCTTCTAAGCTAAAAACTAAAAAATAAAAATAAAGAATTAGAGGGGATAAAACAAGAATGAAAATTTCTGAATTGAAATTGGGAACATTATATTATTTAGGAACTACCTATTTATATATTGTTATAACTTTATATTATTATATTTTTTAAACAAATATGAATTTCGCCGACTTTTGAAACCTCAAAGTTTCAGTCCTTCCACTTGAGGTAAGAAAAGATATGAAGAAAGATAATTAATTAGCTTCTCTTACAGAGTAAAGTACTAATATGTGCAAGTGAATATTTGAAGTTCTTAAAAAAACTTATAGCATGAATATGCTATAATTGTAATTTGAGTTTTCTGATTGAACCATTATTATTTTATACTATGATATGATTGGACTGAGCCCAACTTTTGCCAGTTAAAGGAAAAACAAACAACATGCATATAATAAGCTATGAGCAGTACAGTATGTTAGGAGAAAAATGTGTAATAGCCAATTAAAATTAATTGTTTACAATTTTTATACAATTTGGAAATTTAAAATTAAGAAAAATTAACCTATTAACTGCTGTATTAAAAAATATAAGAAAAAGTTTGGCAGCTTCCCTGTTGGCCTAGGGGTTAAGTCTCAGCACTCTCACTGCTATATCCTGAGTTTGATCCCCAGCCAGGGAGCTGGCCCACATAAGGTGCAGCAGACCTCTCCCGTCTTGTCTGCTGCTTCCCTTAGCTGTGCATTTCACTAATGCACAGCCTGCTCTGCTACCCACTCTGTCTCTGGGGAATTCTTTCAACCCCCACGCCTCTGGCCTACAGCCCAGTTCTTCCATGCAAAAACAAATAAAATCTTTAAAAAAAAATAGGAAAAAGTTAAATTTATCATTTTCTACATTACTTTTTAAGTTCAAAAACACTCTATCCTAAAATGGTTTCTTAGTTTTTATTAGCTTCTTTGTTAACCCAAGTTTGAATGGTTCATTTAATTCATTTATGAGAGTTTTTTTAACCAACTTAAAAAATTTTACACTTAAACCACAATCTCTCAACTTCTGAATTCTACACTAGAATAGACAAACCAAAAAGATTACCTTTAAAATACATTTTTAGGCAAATAATTTTCTTGTGCCAAAATCCCTCTTTAAAGACCATTAAAATTGGGTCATCTTTAAATTCAAGATAATTAATTATCTTCAAAAGAGAAAACTGATGGTGACATTCCTAATTGAAAAAGAGTTGAAGAATTAACACTTTGCGGCCTCCCAGGTGGTGCAGTGTTTGGGTGCTGTGCTGTGGAGCTGTTGGCAACATGCGATTTCGACCCCCTACAGGGGAGATTCCCACATGGCACAGCAGACCTCTCCTGCCTTGCCAGTTGCTCCCCTCAGCAGTGTGTTTCTGTTGATCTGCCTGTTCTGCTCCCCACTCTGTCTCTGGTGAACCCTCTCACCACCCTACGCCTCTGGCCTGTACCCCAGCTTGTATGCATAAATAAATAAATCTTTAAAAAAAAAGAATTAACACTTTGGGTGCCATTAGGTAAGATTTTACTTGCGGTTTTGAATGGGAACAGATTTCTACTGCATTATTTGCGCAGCAGACTGTAACCATTCCTTCTGTGCTTGCTCAGGCTTTTTCATCAGTAATCACACAGCTCATTTTTCAAAATGCTTACTATTTTTCTCAATAAATCAAGCAAGCTCTGTGGGAGCATATTACATTATCTCAACTAGAAATTGTACAGGGAAACAATATTCAAAACCTACTGAGTGTGACTGATAAACTCTCATCACCGGTGCAGATTTGTAATTATTGAGTTATGGTTGTTTTCTGAACCGTGTTTTTTCTTATCCAAATACCATATATTATTCAATTTCACCTTTCATGAGTAGGGTTTCTTCAGTATACTTTTTTTTATCTTGTTGACAAGGGCCAGTTAACTTCAAAGAAGGAAAAAAATAACCTTAGGAAGTGACATAGCAAGGGTGATAAAATCTCAGATGGATCATAGCAGGCTTTAATTTTTGAGTTATTTAATTTTTTTCTGCCAACTTGAGACCTTTCTAAAAAAAAGTTTGTTGATTAGATCCAGCTAATTTAACATCTCCAAAAAGCTCCCCAAGGGGTTTGGTGACTAATCCAAGAAGGAAGAACTAGTCAGTGTATCCAAGGGCAATTCTTTCAGTTATGATCTAAATCCCTTGCCACACGAGGTAACGATGACCATTCTGTATAGTTCTAATCCTGACCAGCTCAAGTTCAGGCTTCATTTTTGCACTAACTTCTAGAAGGAAAGTGATTTATCATATGAAGGAGAAATGGCATTGAAGGAATTGTTATTAGATGAAAAGAAATAATTCATCAGGATATAAACAGTAAGTTTGTACCTTAGAGCTTTGGTATCTATTATTACAATCACTAGAACTATTGTTTAAGAGATATTTAATATATCATTTTTATTATAGCTATCTGGGTGTGAGTAAAGCATTGGAGATATGGTAATATCTCTTTCTTAAACACAACTACCTATCTCTTCCCTAATAGTCTTTAAACCCCATCAAAATCAACCCCCAGGAAACTATTTTCCTGTGGATTTATGATGAAACTATTTTTATCTTAAAAGTTTTATTTTGCCAGAGAAAGGTAGTTACTAGGATAAATTCTTAGAATTTCAAATGATGACCACAAATATTGAGTAGTGGAAACATGAGTCAATTTCTTGAAATATTCCCTTACTTTCAAAGTGCTACCATTTTAAAAGATCAGAGGTTTCATAAACAATAGTGAATTTCATGTTTCCTATAGGAAAGATAACATTTCCATAGAGGTGATACATAAAATTTTTCTGTAAAAATTTCTTATATCCCTGTTGTGTTAATATAAAGTATGAGGTTTATTTTTGTCAGTGTTCAGTAGGTACTAACCTCATATAGTCAGAAATCCCCTCATTGGGTTCAGTAAAAATTATACAGGACAATTGAAAATACTTGTTTGAGAATATACAATATGATTGAGGAAAGTTTCCCTTTTCCAATATGTAATCATCTCCCTTGATTTTATATTTAATTGGAATGTTATTTAGGCTGTTACTTACAGCTTAGGTTTTAAATTGGCTAACCTTGAGGATAGCTAACCTTGGATGGATATCATTGTATGTATGAATCAATACAAAGTGACAGTGATTAGAATGATATCTCTGGCTTTTGAGTGCTACTGTAAATGTAAACATAAATGAAAGAGAGGTAGAAAGGAAAAATTCCTTCCAAATGACTTAAAATTGATAATTTTTAAAGTCTGAAAAGATTATATGGACCTGTATCAGTTCTCTGAAGTTCACTGCTTTCATTATATTTCCAAGGGAATGATATTGGTCTAATAGTGACAATAAAGATAATCTAATGTCCTTGGAGAAAAAGAATATTAAAATTCTTCACTTTGTGAGGTTTAAATAGTACAAATGATTTCCAGTTGAAATTTACTGACATGGATAATTATGTCTAGTCCTTATGTCTATTTAAAAATCTGTGACATACTCAGAACTAAAAGGCAAGTTACTGAATTTATTATCAATATTCTTACTCTCTGATTATGATTACAACTCTTTGTTAAAGTTGAAAAGAATTACAAATCAAGAGTGTTATATGACTGTTTTCTTAATTGGTTATATCCCATATTTCTATCCAAACAAATCTCATATCTCATTGTCAAAAGTTACATTTCTCAATTTTTCAGCATCATTTATTCCTAACTTTTAATTTCATGAATTAGTGAGAGACATGAAATAAGGACAAAGGCCACAGATTCTAGAGTCAGAATTTTTGAAATCAAATTTCATTGTTCATTCTTACTAGCTGTGTGAACTCACAGAACATTTAACCTCTGTTTCAGTTTTCTCATCTGTAAAATATTGTCTGTGTTGTATGGGTATGGCAGTGCTATTTATAAAGTTTTATGAATTTATAACAAATGAATTGAGAAAATACAAAACTAATCAGAGTATGTCTCATTTTGAATTTATAAAGTATTGATTTAAATCATGTAATTTTCTATGGGCTCAACTTCTTTTCATCCTTTGTTCAGTGTATGGTTTGTTCAATATGAAAAATGTTTTTACAATTAGTTCTACATGTGAAAATAATTATTTACTGTGAAAAGATTTTAAAATATCAACAGTTATGTAATCATGTACCACAAGATTACATTTAAGTCAACAATGTACTACATATTGTGACATCATGACCATGATAATGTCAAAGAGTTTCACACTGTCGACAGTCTTATATATCTAGCGTTTATTGCATTTCTTGATCATATCTTTCCCCCCTGAACTTGATTTAATCTTGTTTTGTTTTGTTCATCATGGCCCCTAAGCATACAATATCTACTGTTAGTGTTGCCAGAGAGAGATCATATAAAATGGTTGAGTTGAAAACAAAAATAACAGTGTTAAAGACTGTAAATGCAATGAATATAAAATTAGCTATCTATGTTTGTTCTTTCTCAAATACAAACAAAAACTCTGTAATGATAGAGACCATGTCATGTCAACCCATGAACAAATGTCCTAGTTGTCCATTTATTGCAGCAATGCATGACTAGACATTTTTTGTGAACGATTTTTTATTAGAATGTATTTTTTATTTTTAAATCACAATTTACAAAAAAAATTAACTTCTTTGTCAATAAAGAACATGAAGTCTGACTATTTAGAATAAAAAATCCCAGTCAAGAAACAGCCTGAAGTTAATTTAATTAATGCAACCAAAGTACTTAGGAGGAAAAATAAGTTGTTTGCATTCTATCTGGGTAAATTTGACCAGCAAAGTGACAATTTATAGAATAAAAGCAATTTAGTCAATGCATCCAACGTAGTATTGCAATTAGATACAGGCATAATCTCTTTCCTGATTTATCTTTTTTAATGACAGTTTTTGAAACCTGCAGATTTTCCATCACTACCATGTAAGCATTTAGAAAAATCAATTATTGAAAACACAATCCAATCTCCTAAAATTAATCTTGAGGCATTAGATTGGATTTGGTCTTCTCCCATTAGTAATTCAAAGGTTTAATGATAACTCCTCTCAATGTGATGAGCTTCTGATAAATATGTCATTTTTTCTCTAAAAAAATGTATGCTTTTTGTTGTGATATTAATAGAACAATCATTGAACTGTTGAGCTGAGATTACAAAGAAATGTCCTGATTGATTACTGACTATGTGTTTATTGGCAAATGTGTAATTATTTTTAATTATTCTTTTATTATTGACAAGAAAAAAATAAAATGATAAAATAATAGGTCTATCTTATAATGTTTCAGTATGATTTATATTGTATTTTATAGCTGTGTTACTTGGATATCACATTACATAATGTGAAAGTGAGTGGTGAATCTCTGAGTGCTAGTGTAAAGGCAGATTTAAAATAATTTTTTAAAATTCTAGATAAAATGATTGTGGAGAAAAGTTATTTGCTATGTAAATCTTGACAATGGATTAAACCTCCCTCTTCTGGAAAACAGATGCTTAAAAGGACTTAGATACATAAGGAGGCCAAATTAACTCCAGGTTTCAAGACATTTAAGGACAGGATAACCATCTTGATTGAGGGCAGTGTTGCAGCATTCAAATTAAAACCCTTTATAATCTTGCAGAGTGAGAACCTCAGGCTTTCAAACATATTAATAAACACTCAATATCTGTGCATTTGACGTCAAATTAAACAAAATCATGGATATCATAGCCTTTTTCCAATGTGTCCTTCTAAGGGGTGGTTGGTATAGAATCTGAATCAAAGCACCAGGAAACTATGAACAAAAAATCTGAACTTGGGTAAGGGGATACATTATTTGAAAAGATTATTGCAATAGGGAGAAGAATGCTATTACAATAGGGGTTAAGGGATTAGTGCAAAATGGAGAATACTCTAGTTGTAAAGATCCACAAGCATCTCAAAGGTGAGGAAGAAACGAATTTTCTTTCATCAGGATGATTATACAAAATTAGAAAGACGAGAGTATGGGGGAGAGGGTGCAATGTTCAGTTGGTCAGAGAATGTCTTTTCTTGTGGTCACCCTAAACTCAGAAGGGGCCTAATGGAGAGGTTGTATGCTGCCTCAGTCTACAAGTAGACCAAACTTTAAGGACTTGAAGAAGGAGAGAAGACTAAGTCAAATTTGGTCAAGTTAGGCTTTTTGTTCAGATTGGTCAGTGGATAACAACAGCTCATTTGAACCTTTATAAGGCAAAGAATAGGAATTTGGAGGGCCTATGTCTGACCCTATCATAGGTAAACATGAGGTAGTGGCCATGAGTCACCTAAACTGTTTTGAAAAGAGGGGTTCTTTGCTGTAGTGATATCTGGGAAAACAAAAGGGTGTAATTTTTCTTTGATATTTGCCATTTGTCAGGGAGTTTGACAAAATTAACAGAGTAAAATTTGTCAATTGCAAGCTGCTAGATGTGTCCAGATCTGTTCTACATTTCTCTCATTCTCCTTGTACTAGGCTTCAAATTAAATGACCAATGGTCTTCTCATGGCCAATTCTCAAAAAATAAAACTCAAAATATATACATCTCATCTGCGTATTCACTCTGTACCACACACATTGATCATAATGTCACTTTTGACAAAGAAAGTCACATGGCTTAGCCCACATTCCAAGGAAAGGCTTATATGCGCTTAGCAGAGTGAGAACAACAACAGAGTCACAAGACAAAGGGAGAAAAAGAGAGTGAAGAATGGCGGACAATAACATAATCTCTCATAGTCATAGTTTATAGAATATTTTAATCAAGGAATCTAAATTGTTTTTATTAAGGGAAGTCTAAATGGAGAGAACAATGTGAGAACGTCCTCTGTAATTACATATTTACATTACAACTTCATAAGTTCACCTTCCTAGATTCATCTTATGTTATACATTTGAAGTGCTCCATAGGTTTTCTAAAAATTATTGCTTTTTCACATTTCTTGCCAAACCATCTTTAACTTATTCCTTGTACTTGTTTTTTTCCGTCATCCTCCTTGCCTCAGAAATTTGTATCTAGAATAGTCAGAAAAATTCCAGAAAATAGAAATGGTATTTCTCCACTGAGCTTCAAGGTTTATGCAAAGCAGTTGAAACACAGATTAACTCTTGATTTTTTTTTCTTGCTAAAATTTTGCAGCTCCTAAAATCTGCCTCTGTGTGTGGTTGCACAACAAAATAACTCCACTGTTAATAATGTGTCATGGATATTGAGGTTTAGCTATTCCCCATATCCTTAGTTCCCATATACCACTTATTTCCTTTTATCTTAGTAATCATTAATTATTATCACTGACAAAGCAATATCATTTCATTCATGGGATAGTGTTGTCTTACAATCACCATTTCATGTATAACTATGTTGAATGAAAATAATAAGAATTGGAACAATGTGATTGGTCGGAGTCTTAAAGATTTGGGGTAAAAAAGTTAAAAGTATCAAACATTCATCATTTAAATCACCTCAGTTTTTGAAATTGTAGCTGGAAAATACCAGTGCACTTTCTATTTTATGTATAAATGAACATAGATTTATGAAAATTACATGCCTGTGGAACTTTCCAATTATAGATCATTGCTCAGGATAGAATGATAGTGTCACTCTGCATCTTCTGATATGCCCTTCTCTATTTCTTTGAAAATATTTCATACTGGAAATAATTAAAAGAATACCAGAGAGAATTGTGTGTGCCTTCTCTAAATACCTAATTCTTCTCATTAGTGTGGGAAACTGCTTGGACCATAGCATAGGAACCAAAGCCAATATGTTAATAGGACCTCCTGCATAGGAAATAGGTCTTCATCATAAGAGAGTGATATAGGGAATTTTCTGTCATGCCATCAGTGTTTTTCCGAATGCTTCTGTGATTATTTAAGCTGATAAAAGGAATTAAAGCAAAAAAAAAAATTCAAATGACAATAATTCAGATACTTATTCACCAGTGAAGAGCAGTCATGTCAGAAAACCACAATATTGTGCATTTGAAAAATCAGGCCCTCTCATATTTTGAAGAAATAGATGTTGAAATAGTCTTTACATGAAGATAGGCAGTTTTCAGTGAAACTGGAAATAACTACAAAATGCTCAAGATTGAATAGAACTTCCCTTGATGAAGGGACTAGTTTAAATGGTTATCCACCAAGACATAGTAGATATTTGAATGAGTTGAACAAACCTTTGCATGTTAAAAATATTGATACATTTAAGGAATATAAAGTCTTCGTAGTTTTTTTGTATTTTTTTTTCTTGAAGCAATATATCATGATAGCATCATATAAGTTTTCAGGTGTGCATCAGTATAAATATCTGTACACATTTAACTCATTACCAATAATGCAATTCTATTTTCATCATATTATTGGCTACTTTTACTCAATTTATCCACCCCTTCTTTTTTTTTCCTTCATTTCTGTTAACTACTACTTTGGTCTTATATTCTAAAATTTTATGTTTGTTGTATTTAGTTCATTTGTTTGGTTTTCCTTAATCCATGAGTGAAATACGTGACAAAAACAGTATGATTTCATTATTTCATTAACCATAACACCCTGTATATTCATCCTCATTTTTGCAAATGGCAGTATTTCATCTTTTTTCATAGCTGAGTAGTACTCCATTGTATATATATGCCACATTTTTTTATCCAGTCATCTGTCCATGGGAAATTAGGTTGTTTCCAGCTATTAACTATTGTATATAATGATAAATAAACCTGGAGTGCACATTTAATTTTAAATTAGTATTTTTTATTCTTTGGATAAACACCCAGAAGTCTATAACTGGGTTTAAAGTTTTGATGAATTTTCATACTGCTTTACATGATGAATGCACCAGTTTACATTCCCATCAATTACAAGGGATCACTTCTCTCCACATCCTCTCCAAAACTGTTGTTTCTTATATCTTGGATAGTAGCCATTCTCACATGTTTATGGTGATGCCTGATTAGCTTTGCATTTCCCTAATAATAAAGATAATGGATATCTTTTTATGTGCCTATTGAACATCCATATGTCTTTTATGGAAAAGGGTCTGTTCAGATCCTCTGCCCATTTTTAAATTAGGTTGTTCTGTTGTTGAATTTTATGTTTTTTAATATATATTTTGGGTAATAACGCCTTCTGAAATTTATGGTATACAAATATCCCTTTTCATTCAGTAGGATGTCTTATAGGATACCTTTTTATTTCACTGTGCAGAAGTGTTTGTTTCATTTAGCCCCATTTGTTTATTTTTGTTTTTCTCTTGCTCTTGAAGCCTCCAAATACAACTTAAGACTGATGTCTAGGGACATATTACCTTTGTTTTACTCTATGTATTTTATGGCTTTAATCTTACATTAAAGTCTTTAATCCATTTTGAATTAATTTTTATTCATTATAATAGATAATGGTCTGTCACTGTTTTATAAGTAGTTGTCCTGTTTCCCAGTACCATTATTGAAGAGCAATTATTTGTAACATTTTATTCTGTTGGCCCCTTTTTTACAAATTAGTGGCCCATAAAGTATGCTTTTTTGTTTCACTGAGTAGTGTGGTTTTTTTATTCAAATGCCATGCTGTTTTGAATACCACTTTTTAACACAGTTGGATTTCAGAGAGCTTTCAACCTCTTTTTCTTTTTTGGTTTTTTTTTTGTGTTCATTTGTTTTCTTGTTTTGTATTTTTGTTTTGGTATTCAGAGATTTTTACAGTTCCAAATAAGTTTCATGAGTTTTAGTTCTGTTTACCAGAAGAATGCCATTGAGATTTTGATAAGGCTTGCTTTGACTCTTTATGAACAGTATGTCATTAATGAAATACTGGAAGATACAAATGGGAGTATATTCTGTGTTTATCATAGAATTAATGTCATCAAAATGAAAATATCACCTCAGGCCCCATAAATTTTGGACTAATATTAAAAGCAAATTTGTCTACCCTAACTATTGTACTATGGAGCATGCATTTCCTCTGTGCAGTCTCCAAAGGAAAGAGAAAAAAATTGTTACTTATTCAATAGTTAATATTTTATTAAGGGGCTATATGAGATCAATAAAATATAATTTTCATCAACAGGTATTATTAAATTCCTGAAGATTTAACACAATCAGTTTCATTATAACAATACTTCTACTAGATAATAAAATTGGTATACTCTTCATTAATAAATTGATGTATCTGACATTTATCATATAAAAAAGCTGAAAGCTTAGTCTGCCACAGTTATATGGATGCTAGAAAAAGGTGTGCAATTTATGTGTCAAAGATTGAGGATTTCATTACTTATATAAGATCAAACAATATGACATTAGCAACTGTGTTATTTATCTGCATCCCCAAGTTTCATAAGAACCTATGTAACTACCCAGATAGTCAATATACTCATGATAGGTTCGTTTTTATAGCTAAGAAATCCTAAATTAAGTAATTTTAAAACATGGCTGCTAACAAACTTGCATAAAATGCCTAATGGAAATATTATCTTTATCATCCTGGGCAACAAACACATGTTCTGCCCTGGAGATCATATTATATTTATCATTACAGGCTCTTTACAACATAAACATCCTTGAACAGATAGTTTAGAACAAAAGCTGTCAGTACCTCTACTCAGAAGAAGTGTAGAGATACATGAAATCTAAGGAAAATTACCTTATAATAATATCCATCCCTCATTTTTACATCACCTTGACTTCTAGTAAACTTCACATGAGTAAAACAGTCCATCACCCACTTTGATAAATCTGATTGATGGTCTGATGCAGAATTTGCTCATTTGTCATGCAGTATTTAATTTTGACTACTATTTCATGTAACAGGATGAAAATAAGCTGTAATTTAACCTCCATGCCATTTCAGGGTCCCAGTTTAGCAAATTCTCTAAACCATTGGAGCCTTCCTTAAAAAAATAACTGTTTTTTTTCCTTATATTTCTTTATTGAACTTTCCATTTAGTGGAAGGCATTAATCTAGGTAGAGCAGAATGCATTAGCAAATGTACAATTCCACCTTAGTCTGAAAAATGGAACTCTAGAGCAAATCTATCATCCATAAGAACCATGACTAGTGAGTTAAGGCTGATCTGAATGATAGCCAGGGCCCAGGTGCTTCTTCAACATGACACTTTATTATGACCATTCTTTTGGTGCAAGTCTTCACATTTTGGAAAGGGAGGTAAATAATTCATGGTTACCACACAACAAATGTAATTCCAAAATCGCACAGTTACTCTGGGGAAGAAAATGTTTGTAATTATCAGGACATTCCAAGTATGTTTTACACTGGGATACAGGTTGATTACACCTCCAAAGTGTTCTCTTGATTGACTATCATCAGGATTGTGAATTTGTTTTTAATAATTGAGTGTCATTCCTCCTTTTGGAGGGGCTTGCCTGGGAAGTAGGTCAAACTCTTCTGTTTGTCTTTGCTTTCAGTTGAGTAGCATTTACATGACTTATGGATTGCTGTAGAAGAAGGATGAGGAAAACAAATATGAGAAATTTATTTCCCTAAGGATATCAGAATCTGAGGTCATTTAGAGTGTTGGAAGAAAGTCTTTTTCTCCTTTTCCCAAGGATTTTCTCCTTTTTCTGAAAGTCTAGAGAGCAGACGTATTAACAATTTGTTCTGGTTTATCTTTTCAAAGATGTTTGAATATCAAACCATCTTGAAAGATAAGGACCATGTCTCTCTTCAGTACAGAGGGGGCAGAGGACAAATTTCTTTCTTATCTAGGAAACTAAAAATGAAGTCTCCATATGGGGCAAATGTAAGACAACTATTTAGCAGTTCTCTAATAACACTAATCAACAAATTTTTACAAAGTCATGTTACTGAAATAAAATTAATCATTTCAAATTGTATGTGCTCGACATAAATATGACAGTCAAATTCTAATTTTGGCTCTAGGGTTTTTTTGTAATCTGCAATAAATTGATGTTTACATCATGAAATGCATGCCAATAGTAATAGGCCTGTGGTTAATACCTGTAAAAAACCAAGTCATAGACTACTTCTTAGATTTCTTCGCTTGTCTCTTATACAGCTGGTTAGGAACATCTCCGGTGAGTCTCCAGCAGTAGTCAGCGAGCAGAAGGTTTCCATTGTGCAAAAGCACAGCCTTAAAACTCAGTTTCGAAGAGTCTAGAAATAGTCTCCATTCTTGTGGGCCATGAGAGATTTCTAAGGCATTCATGAGGCCCTCAATATCAGAACAGAAGACCAGAATACATTCCTTTTTGAAAAAAAGGCTCCAACTGCTAGTGGTGCTTTCAACAGAAAGTAATTGTGACATCGTTTTCTAGAAGATTCCATTGTTGGAGTCTTGATCCTAGCAATTCTGCCTTGTTCTTGGATAAGTCCAAATCATGAACCAGGTCATTGAGTTCTTCCTGTGTTAGTCTGAGTGGGGCTGATGATGCACCACAGTGAAAATCTGAATCACTGCATGCTGATGGAACAGGAGGAGAACAGGTCAGCTCATCTTTGTCCTCATCAGATGAATCAAGGAATATTCTGCTGGAGGTTCTGGAATAGGAAGTCCCTCATCATGTGGAACTGGTCTCATTGCAGATGGAATGTTTGGGTAGACTATTCTCGACTTCTTTTGCTTTGTTCTTCTGCTGGAAAGAGGAAGAACCAAGTGGAAGTAACAGTCTTTGATGTGTTTGCTTGGCTCTCTCCACACCATGGGGACTGCAAATGGCATTGATGGTCTTTTGCCATTTAACCACTGTGAAAGCTGTGTTGTACATGTAGCACAGCATCTCTGCGGGGCCCAAGGCTTGTCTTGGTCACCAACTTTTCATCCGAGGTAAAAATGATAAGCCTTCTTCACTTGAGAAGTGATATTTTCTTCTGGTTGTCAAATGTCACTTCCCCACAAACAGAGCAGATATTGTCAACGCTATTAATGCACTTTTGAGGCATTACTGTTCTGTATTTTTTCTAAATGGATAAAATGATAACAGTTCTATGAAACAGTAGCTTAAACTGTCTCACACAAAGTTTGAAATATTTTCAATACTCCACCTTTCCGATGGAGCTTTATCTAATGCACTGCTTATGTCAGCTTACTTCAGTAGCCGACTGGCAGTAGTATTGCATTGCATCAGAAAATCAACTCTGGATGACGTGTGTATGATGGTATTAGGCAATGAGATGCAATTTTACATCATTTTAGGCTGATTTAGGATGTTGTTACAGTCCTACTAGATACATTTACACGATGAAACATATAAAATGAATTATGAAATATCTTCAAAATGAGAGCTAATAAAAAAATTTCAGGGTTATATTCATGTTTAGCAAACCAATATATTATAGATTAGGGCCTTTTTAAGTCAGTAACAATCTCAGTGTTGACCAGTGTGATGTTGGTAGTTCTCTAAATTCAGTTTATTTCAGCTGAGATACAAATCTCTTGTGTGAGGAGCAACAACCAGATTGCATCACAGAGTATATGAGACTTTGTGGGAGACTAGAAGCAGCAAAAAGATCAGGTGTGAACATGGAGTTTATCATAATGGCTACTGTGTCATTAGTGATGACATTGTCTGTTTCTGACCCACAAATTTCATGTCTTCTGCCAGCACCCATGAAACTGTTTCAGTAGCATTTTATTGTGCAACCAGTGTAAAATCTCAGATGCTCCAGAGTTGTTAATAGTGTTTAGATTTTAGGATAAAAGTATCATAAAAAGAGTAATTTGTTACCTAGGTTCTGAAATTTATAGCACAAAATAAAAAATGTTGTTTTTGTAGCACAGGATTCCATTGCAAATATTTGATAGTAGCAAATAACAAAACAGTAATTGCAAATGGTTTCATTTTATGCAAAGGAAAATGAGAACCTCATCAGACCAAAGCACGTCATTATCATCAACTTCAACCTCTGAGAAATAGAAGTTAATCTACACTTAAATGCCTTCTGAGCCCAATATTAGTTCCCATTCTTACATGGAGTTAGCCCATATATTCAAGGCATTCTGAAAAAAAAAAAATTGAGTTCTAAAGACCATCGAAAAACAATTGATAATTGTGGTACTTTTTTGATGTCCTGTGGTAAATTTTAATAAAAATGGAAGACCTGAAAAAGCCAGGGTAGAAATATCCTTAGTATTCATAAATTTTATGCAAAATCTCCTCTCTATATAATCAATTATGTTATGAACAAGTTACATTTGTTTTTGATAACATATTTTCAATATTTGTAGAAGAAATGAAATGCTTCTTTGGGTAAAGTGCAGTTGTAATTTGATAGTAATAGTCAATAAAATATTCTGTCATTTTAGAGCTTTGGAAATACTGTACTTGAAGATATATTGAGTTTGTTGCAAGACAGAGAATTCAGAATATACATTATAATTGTTAAAAAGACTAAATTGGAAAAATCTAGAATAAAGATAATGAGGTGATTTTCAGAGAAAAGACAACTATAATTCAAAATGTATTTACAAATTTACCGTTAGTCCAAATTTCTGCTAGTGGATTATATCTATTAATGTGTATATCTATTAATGTGTATTAATAAATGTTCAGTATTTTCTAGGGAAATAGTGAAATATTTCTTATAGGCATAGACAACCTTAACTTCCAAAATGGCTGATTGTTTATACACATTCAAAGTGTAAAAAAGCAGAATAATTGATTTTTATTGGTCATTCTTACAAATGTGAAATGGCTTCCCATTGTGATTTTTTACTGGCGTTTCTCTGATGATAAGTGGAAAAGAACATTTTGTTCATATGCCCATTGGCTTATCTTCTTGGAAGAAGTGTATGTTTAGGTCTTCTGTTTATTTTTTGATTGAGATATTTGTTTTCATTTTGTTGAGTTGTGTGAGTTCTTTGTAGGTCTTAGATACTGGCTTCTTGTCAGATGTAGAACATGCAAATATTACCTTCCATTTTGTATATTCTTTTCATTTTAATGATCATTTCTTTCCTTGTGCAGACCTGTTCTGTTTATATTTTCTTTTGTTTCTATCGACCTTGAATACAAATCCACAAAAATATTACTGAAGCCAGTGTCCTGGAGTGTTTTGCCTATATTTCCTTGTATGCAATTTGTGGTTTCAGGACTTATACCCAATCCATTTTGAGTCAATTTTTGTATGCTATGAGACAGTGATCTAGTTTTATCCTTTTGTGTGTGGTTGTCCAGTTTTCCCAATACCATTTGTTAAAGAGACTGTCCATTATCCAATATATACTATTGGCTCCTTTTTCATAGATTAACTATCTTTAGATATGTAGTTTTATTTCTAGATTCTAAATTCTATCCCTTTGGTCTTTGTATCCATTTTTCTTCCAGTATCATACTGTTATGATTACTATAGTTTTATAATGTAGTTTGAAGTCAGGGAGTATAACACTGTTCATTTTTATCATAATTTCTTTAGCTATTCAGGGCATCTTATGATTCTTTACAAATCAATCTGTATTTGCAATAAAGTATAGGAAAATAAGCCTTTATACACTATTGGTGGGAATGTAGTCTGGCCCAGCCCTTATAGGAAACAGAATATTTGTTTCCCAAAGTATTAAAAATAAATCTTTCATAGGTAGCATTTTCACTCCTATATGTCTACCCAAGAGTGCAAAAATACTGATTCAAAGGGGTAAATGTATTTCTCTGTTTACTGAAGCACTATATATAATATCCTAGTTATGTAAGCTACCTAAGTGCCCAAGGACAGATGAGTGGAATATCAAGATGTGGTATATATGTATATTCAATGGATTATTATTCAGATATATAAAAGAAGAGAGACTGTTGTTATTTGCAACAACATGGATGGAACTGGAGGGATTATACTAAGTGAAATAAGTCAGAAAGAGAAATATAAATACTGGATGGTTTCATTCACATGAATATAGAAAAGCAAATCAAAGATAGATCCAAACCCATAACAAATCCTAGAGGTTTGATTGCAGATTTAGTGTTACCAGAGGAACAATGTAAGATAGAGAGCAAATAGATGAGGGGAACCAATGGTATATGAAAAAGGATTATGGTGCCTTGTTGGAGGCTATGATGTGGTAACATATATCTGAAAAGGTATATAACTATATGTATGAACTATATACAGTGTTCTAAACCAGGGTTAGCACAACTAAAGACTAATTTAGTGATTTTGTTAATATAGCTAATATTTATGGTGCTTATCATTTGGCAGAAATGAGCTAAAAGCTTTAAAATTACCTAATTTGGGCCTCTCTGGTGGTGCAGCAGTTAAGTGCTGTGCTGTGGAGCTGTTGGCAGCGGCGTCGCAAGTTCGACACCTGGCCAGTGAGATTCCCACATGGTGCGGCAGACCTCTCCTGCCTCACCTGCTTCTCCCTTCAGCAGTCTATCTGCCTGTTCTGCTCCCCACTCTCTCTCTGGTGAACCTTCTCGCCGCCCCACACCTCTGGCCTGTACCCCATCTTGTATGCATAAATAAATAAATAAATCTTTAAAAGTAATAATAAAAATAAAAATAAAATTACCTAATTTATTCTCCATTATGACTCCATGATGTGAATTTTTTCTCATGCTCTTTTGGATGAAAAATTAAATAAACGGAAACAAGCATTTTATCCAACATGACATAAATCAGTCTCAGGATACAAAATCTATCATGACACCCAACAATTCACACTGTACTATATTATCTTCTAAAGTAAAAGTATTTTAATTTATTTTATGATTTAATAAGTATTCAACTTATTTGTCAACCTTAGTCATTTTCAGTGACTCTTACTAATATCCTTGCAGATTGTTCATCTACTCATTTCTGAGCCACCACTGAAAAAAATTCTCATGCACTCAAGCTGTATTTCAACATTTAAAATCAGCAAAAGATAGGATGTCAGAGAAGATATTAACAAATACCTTTTGTTTTATTATTTTTTATAATGTGATGGTTTAGTCAAGTTAGAAACACTAAGCTTTAGATAGAAAGACAATGAAGACTAGAATGGATAACAAATTTGGCACACTAAAAGATATTAATTTGGGGAATTATTTTACAATGTTGAAAACATAATTACAGGATGATTGAAATGCATTTTTTCTCTTATAGACATTTATTTTTAAATTATTAATTTCAAAGCTCATTACATTCTTATTACATTCTCTTGATAAAAGAAATAGGATTTGAAGTGCCTTATATTGTGTTCATTATTTTTTACACAAAAATTGAAGATTTGACATATACTTGAAATTTGAATTCATTGTACTTACTCTCTCCAATTTCTATTTTAAGTTGATTGTATTTGGGAGGGGAAAAAAGGACTCTGAGTTGCAAATCAGTCCCTGGATGATGAGAGCTTATTTAAATTGTCATGCGTGGTGTATCTACTCTAAAAGCTTTATTTTAATTAAATTAATAAGCAGCCATGTGAATCATAGGAAAAACAATGCACATATCTGCAATTTATAATTATCTTATATTTTTTCTTGTCACTGAATACTGATAATCAAAGAACAAATTAATTGCTTTGAAGGTAAACTAATTTTTAGACATTAGAGAGGGCATAAAAAATAAAATCAAACTTTCTATGTCTTATATGCATTCTCCTACACCCCACACATCTATGTGCTACACACATGCACTACATATATGTAAATGCCTTTCATATGCAGAATTTAGATTTTCATTCAACTGAGCAATATGCCTTTTGAACTAAGGCATGTTGACACTTGGCAGTCAATCTACTCTTACACATTTTAAATTCCTTTACATTATGAAATTATATGTGAGTGTTTGTATGTACATATACAGAAAATGGTATGCAATATAATACACAATGACATATGTTATTGACATTAAGAACCAAATATAATAAAAAGTACCAGGAGTTAAAGTGTTTAGGGAATAACTGAAAAGCTAAGAGGCAGAGCCTCCCTGGTGGCACAGTGGGTTAAGTGCAGCACTATGAAGCTATCCAGAGCCACTGCAGCATGAGTTCAATCCCCTGTCAGGGAGCTTCCCACATTGTGCAGCAGACCTCTCCTGCCTCGCCTGCTGCTCACCTCAGCAGTGTACTTCAGTAGATCTGCCTGCTCTGCTCCCCATTCTGTCTCTGGTGAATCTTCTCACCACCCCATACCTCTGGTCTACAACCCAACTTGCATGCATAAATAAATACATAAAAAAATAGAAGAAGAAAGAAAAGCCAGGAGGCAGACCCTGTTGAGAACTGAGGAAATTGAAGGCATTATAGGTAGAACAAGTGACATAAAGTCATGCAAACAGATTTAAGAAGAAACAACAGACATGATCGAAAAATGGGAATAGCAAAGGCAAGCTATATCTACTAATTTTTCATAATGAAAATCAATTTAAGATTTTTCATTTGATTTTCATCCAGTGCTGTTTTATAAACAAAAATAAAATAAAATAAAATCAGCAACTGTACAAAGGAAATAAATACACAGGAAATAGAAGTTACTTTTAAGTCTATTCCCTGTGGATAAGCACTCTCAACATGTGTAGTCCATCCTGCTCAGCCTGTACTTTGCGGCCTGTAAGACCAAAACTTATAATTGTACGAAGAAGACTACAGTAGAGGACACAAACTTGGAATTCCTTATTATCCCACTGGAGACAAGTAGTCTCATGGGAAGCAAGCAGGGAAATAATTTAAACCCTCAACAAAGTTTGTATTTTTGTTAAAGATCAAGAAAGATTTCAAAAAACATTCTTCCATTTTCACAATAGTCTCACAGTTTTAGCGACCTTCACAAATCAATGAGTGGTGAGAAGATAAGGTGTGATCTGGCAGTGGAGAAATGCAAGAAAATCTGCCTCGTATCTGGCATATAGGCAAAATTCTGAATTTTAAAAATTTCATGCCTTTTGGTTCTCTTTATATTTACTCATCAGCATTCAATTATGTGGGAGTTGGCATTTTAGTTCTTAGAATATAATATGGTTCCTCAGTCTTCATTAGATTAATTTACACAATTGATGTATTGGGCCTCCCTGGTAGCGCAATGGTTAAGCGCTGCACTGTGGAGCTGTGAGATCAATGCCCGCCAGGGAGATTCCCACATGGTGTGACACACGTCTCCTGCCTCCCCCGCTGCTCCCCTCAGCAGTGTATTTCAGTGGATCTGCCTGTTCTGCTCCCCACTCTGTCTCTGGTGAACCCTCTCACTACCCCACGCCTCTGGCCTGTACCCCAACTTGTATGCATAAAAATAAATAAATCTTTACAACAAAAATAAATAATTGATATGTTTATGAGTCAACTAAGGGAAAATTCTAAAGTTTTCCAAAGCCCTAAGTAAGTTTTCCAAAGCCCTAAGTAAATGAATAAATAATTCTGTTTAGTAGCCAAAAAAAAAAAAAAACCACACATACACTGATAAGAGATATTACCCAATTCAACTGTGTGTGTAAAACCTCAACAACAAGCATATATCCGCAGTCACGTTCACATCCACATACATTGTTTTTAATATATACTTCTTATATAGTTCGATGCCTTCCTTATTTTCCTTTTCAATTTAGTAAATAGAAATTTGTGTTATTGTTTTAAATTTAAACTCCATGGATATAAATAACTTATTTTTCTAATTCTATTCTAAAAAATATCACAGATTTCTTTTCATATTATAAATGCTATTGCAATATGTACATTTGTGCATTGTAATTTGAATACTTATATCATAATTTTCCAAAAATAAGTTGTTAGAAATAATTTGTCATGTCAAAGTATTAGATTAATTTAAATGTTACAGAATTTTTATCCATAAAGTTATATTTTATTCACTTAATATGCACACATTTCAATCTTCTCTCAGCCTCACCGAAAGTACTATTGTTCCTTAGTAACTTATCTGGATTAAAAAATTTTTAACCTTACTTAAACATATTGTATCTCAATATTGTTTATACCTCTTAAAAATTGGAAGACATTTAAAGGTCTAACAAATAGAAGCAAATACATTATTTTCAGTACAGATATAAAATATATTTATTTAAAATCATATCTTTGTAAACCTTGCAAGTTGGTCAGAGATATGAGGCATTCAGGGTAGGGAGGAGGATGAAAATGGGGAGGAGTGAAAATCGGTTTGGTCAGGGGAGAGCACCAGGGAATATGGTAATGGACTATGGGTATTCTGGTGGTGGGAGAAATACAGTGACTGCACCTGAGGGGAGAAATCATTGTCCAAACATAGTAAAAAAAAAAAAAAAAAAAAAAAAGTATGTAAGAACAAAGTACTACATTGAAAAATTTTTAAATATTAAAAAATCATGTCTTTGAAGCATATTGATTTTTGCTCTTTCTCACATAAAAGAAAAAAATCTAAGCCACTTAAAAGACATATGACAAGTTCCTTTTTCTCCACATCCTTTCAGCATTTGTTGTTGCCTGTATTTTTAATGTGAGCCATCCTCACAGGTGTGAGGTGGTATCTCATAGTGGTTTTGATTTGCATTTCCTTGATTATAAGTGATGTTGAGCATTTTTTCATATATCTGTTGGCCATTTGCTTTTCTTCTTTGGAGAAGTGCCTTTTTAGCTCTTCTGCCCATTTTTTGACTGGATTGTTAATTTTGTTTTTGTTGAGTTGTGTGGGTTCCTTGTAAATATTTGTTATCAGTCCTTTATTGGATGTATTGTGTGCAAAGATCTTTTCCCAGTTGGTAGGGTGTCTGTTAGTTTTGGTTAATGTCTCTTTTGCTGTACAGAAGATTTTTATTTTGATGTAATCCACCTGTTTATCTTGTCCTTCACTTCCTTCACTTTGGGGGATGTGTTGTTAAAGATTTTGCTGAAATGTATGTTGTGTAGGGTTTTGCCTATATTTCCTTCTATAAATTTTATGGTTTCAGGTCTTATGTCTTGGTCTGCTGGTGGGAATGTGAATTGGTCCAACCACTATGGAAAGCTGTATGGCGATTCCTCAAACTGCTAAACATGGAGCATCCATAGGACCCAGCAATACCACTTTTGGGAATCTACCCAAAGGACACAAAAACACTAATCCAAAAGGATACATGCACCCGTATGTTCATTGTGATATAAATAACAATAAAAATATATATTAGAAAAAAAATATGACTATATATACTCAACAGCAAATCTACATACCGTATTTTGGAGGAAATATCTTATCCAGTTGCTAGTTGGATAAGAACAATGCTGACCACTTTTATTTCTATGCTTAATGTATTTTCAAATGTTCTACATTAATTAAAATCACTTACAAAATATTAGAATATTTGATATTCAGTTTATTTTCTATTTATCTCTCCAATCTGGAAAGCAATAGCAATAATTATTTAACAACACATTTATGAGATTGTCATTCTGAATTGTTTCATATTAAGGATATTTAATTTTTGTTTTTATATATGGACATTTTATATAATTTTCTGTGAATTTCTCTTATAAACTAATTTTCCTATTCTGGTGTTTGTTTCTTTTCATTATCAAAGAGTTCAGAATATAAAAAAAAAATATCTGTTTTTCTATTGTAGTTTTGCACTTAATTCTTTATAGTGTTAAACCAAAATCCACAACACTGTTTATCTTAGTTCTGTTTGACCTCATCTCTGTTTCTAGACCTGTCCTTTTCCAGGATGAATGGTAGCAGAAAGGACACTGATTCTTGATAACCTTTAATACAAAGTCTCACCTGGCTCCCTGTTAATTTTGGAAATAAGAAATGCAGTTGGAACATGAAATGCATAAGGAAGGGAGAAACCAGACTATTTCTCTAGGAACCTCTCGGCTTCAACTGAAGTTTCAAGCAATGGTCACATCTTTGTATTTCTATATGGGCCATTCTACCTTGGTCTGCTTTTGTGATCCATTAACACCTCTCCTGTTGTCCCTCCAGTCTCACACTGGTATTGACTCCTAGCATGGAGTCAACTTCTAGGTTTGAATTCTGTTTCTTACTGCACCTCAGCTTCTCTATTATTTTAGGCCCTTGTATTTCAATCTTTGTTGCAATTTCTTGAAGTGGTTTCTGTTTTCCTGATTAAGCCTTTATTGATACACTGTGTATGGAAAAAAACATAGCCTGGTGTTTTGAAGTACACTAAGTCCTCACTTCATCAGTCATTTCCTGGAAAATTTGATTAAAGGAAACACTATATAACAAAAGCAGGTCCTCAAGTAGCATCTTTTAGTTAAATGTTGGCTGGGATTTCTTTTTTCTCATTAATGTCACAATAAAATGATATTGAATGAAAGGATGTTATTAAAGGACTTCCTTTATTTCATTTCAGTTTATCCTTACAAACCTGTAGGATGCACAGTACAAAGATGAGAAAAACTGAATTCCAGAGAGACTAAATGACTTATTTACACCACATAATTAAAGAGCAATAGACCAATGATTTGAAGTCAGGAACTCTTGGTTCCAGGACCATATCTGGTGGAAAAGGTAGATGGTGGTGATTTGGACCACATTGTTTGAACTTTGGTTGCCAGAATTGATAATGCATAAATAACTGGTGATTTTATTTGTTCCATCATATCCTTTCCTATAAATAATATTTAGGAAAATATAAATGTTATAATGCTAAACTTTAAAAGCAGATGGTGGGCCTCCCTGGTGGCGCAGTGGTTGAGCGCTGTGCTGTGGAGCTGTCGGCAGCGGTGATGCAAGTTTGATGCCCAGCTGGGGAGAATCCTTCATGGTGCGGCAGACCTCTCCTGCCTCGCCCGCTGCTCTCCTCAGCAGTGTATTTCTGATCTGCCTGTTCTGCTCCCCACTCTGTTTCTGGTGAAGCCTCTCACCGCCCCACTCCTCTGGCCTGTACTCCAGCTTGTATAAAAAAAAAGCAGATGTAGATTTTAATAAACTCAATCAAGCATATCTGTCTGATCATATGAGTGTGAGAGTCCCTGGAGCATGTATATTGTAGTGGAAATCTGTGCCATAGAGTTAGATTCTTTTCAGAGATGAGTGAAATTGCTGAAGGATTACCCCAAGTGGTTATGCAAGAATACCTTGGAAGAATAAAAATTTTCTTTCCCCATCAAATCACCAAAATAGTACTAATTGCTTGTGTTAGCAAACTTAAATGTTTAATCACTAGATAACTTTCAAGTGGTATTTCACTGATATTTTGATGTTCCTTGCTTGGAAACCCAAATATTTTTAAGTATTGTATATCTTTTTGAAAAGATTTATTTATGCCACAAGAACTGGGGTATAGGCTAGAGGTGTTGAGAGGATTCACCTGAGACAGAATGGGGAGCAGAACAGGCGGATAGAGCGAAGCACACTGCTGAGGGGAGCAGCAGGTGAGGCAGGGAGAGGTGTGCTGTGCCTTGTGGGAACCTCCCATGCCGGGATTGAACTCACGCTGCAGCGGCTGTGGATAGCTTTGTAGTCTGAGACTTAACCCGTTGCGCCACCAGAGAGGCCCATTTCTTGTATATTTGATTCATGGTCTTTAGCCTTTATTTCCTAATATTTTATTCTTAACATTTGAGTTGCTAGATGATCTTTATATAATCTAGAGAGTAATGATTTTGTTGGTTATAATTTCTAAACTCTCACATTTGTCTTTTTTATCACATTTATAAAGTATTTTATTTTCCAGAATATTTTTTATTTTACTGTAATCATATCTTTCAATCTTATTTTGTACTTTTGTGTCTACTTTAAAAATTTCTCTGTATCAAAACTTTTAAAACTTTTATTCATAATATAGGTATTTTGTCATCTAAAACCCTTGCATTTATGGTATAAAATATTCAATGTTATAATTTAATATATACATATATGCATTTTAGTTATTTCTTGAATAATCTATTTTTCTCCAATGATTCAGGATGTCATCTAGTTTAAGAACAAGACTTTATATGAGGATAGGCTTATTTTTAGAAGCTCTTCTCTACTATTAAACAATGTATCTATTACTGTGTAGCTTATAAAATAAGTTTATAGGACTTATTTTGAGTATAGTAAAACTTCTTATCTAATTTTTTTGTGTTCCTTGAAAAAATTGTTATTTTTTTTAATACAGAGATTAACTTTAGGTAATTCTTTTTTTTTCTTTAATTTTTACAAGTGTATGGTATATTTTTTCCTTTATTTAGACATTTTTGTGTGTATACATTTAAAGTTCTATAAATATTTTAGTAATAGTTATATAGAATATTTTCTATTTTTGTTTATTGACTGCTCATATTTATTACTTCTTCATATTTTTAAGATGTACTTTTCTACTCATGTCAGTATATGGAAGCAAAATTTATTTTCAGCAACAATGAAACATTACTTTTATTAGTTTTTGTGAGTAGATTTTCTCACATCAAGTTCAATTATAAAAATGTGTAACTTTTATAAATGATTAGTGGTTGGATAAGAGACATTTCCTATTGTTCATTTTCTATACGTACAATGAAATCACCAATGAAAAACAGTAAATTCCTTTCTTCCACTCAGACTACATGTTTATTTCTAGAAATCATTATGCGCTTTAGAACCATACTTAGGTATAATTCTCAATGAAACTGTCCCCTTTATATACATTTTTATGTTATCTAACTTTATGAAATATTCTTATATAAAAAATGTGTCCAACTACATTTTTACCTTCACTTATGTATTTTGTTTGTTTTGTTTTGTTTTTACTGGCTAAATATGCTGTAAATTTATCTTAAACGTTTTGTGAGGGACTCTTACAATTTCCTATTTTAACACTTTGATCTTTGGCAGTAATTATCACTCTTATACTTATTAAACCTCCTGTGCAGTTTTGTCTTATTTTCTTGGTTTTCTGATATCTGGCTTGGGTGTTCAGCCTGTGATTTTATTGTGTTTAACTTTTCTATTACAATCAACTGGAGCATATAACTACTTTACATTATTAAATTCAATCCCCCAAATTTTGACATGAAATATATTATTAAATACAAGGTATTCTTAAAATTCCTTTGTTTTCTTGAATTTATTTAGTATATTCTAGGAGCTATTTTAAGTCATTTTTGGTTTAATTACTTCCATTTACACATTAAAGAGTGTCCATAGTAAATAAGTCATCTTAATTCTTTCTATGTTGCATTAAATCAGAGAATATAATCATCATATAGTTTTTTTTATTAAGGGCTTTTCCTACAAAAAGTTGAGAATGAACTCTAGAACTTTTAGATTTTTACCATTATTGTTTTGTTATTACAGAATATAAGTGTGCTATTACTTTCATAGTTATAGAGAAAAGGAAAAATCTGCCTGTGATTGATTTTCCAAGTAAAACATGTCTAAGATATTTTCTCCTAACAGCATTTTCATGAATCTTAGCTGTGCATATTTCCAACTAAGAATAATATAGCTAGAATTTATGCTAATCACAATGTACAATAGGTTTCATGTTGAAGCATTATCTTAGGATCTGCTTTTATTTAAATCTTGAAGAGTAAAAGTGTTACAGGGCAACCCCAAATGAAATGGGTTACCTGATTTTGGATCCTTACCTGCATGCTTGGAAGGACTTATAATGAGACTCAACTTCAGGCAAACACAAAAGCTTACTAAAGGGCTTACTTACAAAAAAAAAAAAAAAAAAAAAAAAAAAAGGTGGGGGGAATGAAGAAAGGAATAACTCAGGGAGAAAAGAGAGAAATTGGTGAATGTGTCCTGCCAGTTCCACTGAGATGGGACCCCAATAGCATGCTGAAAGCTTGCGAAAAACCACAGGGACTCCCAAGGCCCACATGTCTGTTTATGTACTAAGCCTGGTTGCTTAACTCCACCTCAGTTCCCAGCAATCCACCCATTGGTGGTGATGGCATTATGGGATTTGTAGTCCTTTGTGTCTTGGTATCTTTTGCCTAGGATGGGGGTGGAGTCCATAAAACCTGTGTTTGTGGAGTTCTTTCAGAACATCCTTCCCCCACCAAAAAAAAAAAAAAGTATCGTTTGGTGTCTCTATTTCTAATTGAAATTTGGACCATACACCAAGGAGTGTTATGGAAGAATCAGTATCATATCTAAGAACTTCTCGAGTGCTCCATCATCGCCTTAGGACAGTAATTTCTATTATATTCAGATTCAAAGTACTCTCTAGGAACTTCATATTTGTGGTGCTCTATATGTAATTAAGAGTAACATCTGGCTTATTAATGAAAAAATGTATTTACTGGAAAACTTTAGCAGTTATAAGTATCTTCTTGTAGTTCTGAAGCACTTTGAAATGTGGCAGCATAGGTAAAACTAATAAAAACCTTCTCATGTACCAATTTTTATCTGAGAAGCCAAGATGAAACACTCCTTTGATTTAACTATAGTTATAAATGAGGCAAAACAATGAAGTCTATTTTTGTTTTTTAAAAAAGGTCATTATTGAATGGAAGATGGCTAGAAACTAGAATTGTTATTGCAGAAATAGAGTTTATTCTAAATCTAGTGCATTACAATTCACACAGATAGTATCAACTGGTCAACTCTCAAATTGGGTGATCATGTTAGTATGAAGAAAGGACTAAGAAATCACTTGTGTACACTTATGAAGAAAGGTAAAGATGAAGTGTATTTGCATCCTTTAATTAATGTGAAAAATATTGCCCAGCTTATCTGCTAGGAATTCTAATTTTTATCAATTAAATTTTAAGAAATAAATAGGACTCTATGTTCATCCTTTAAACCTTCCTATAGCAAAATTAGAACTGAAAAGGCTGGTTTTCATCCAGTTTTGCTGCTGTATCGTTTTTTAAGTGTAGTTGGTCAATCAAAAAGAATTATATTTGATTGGCAAAAGAATGAGTTTTGCATATTGATATAATAGAATAAAGCTTTAAGCAAGTTGTGTATCTCATTGAGATTAATCAAGCCTTTCTAACATCCGTGGCCCAATCAAAGTTCCTCCTTGGTCTAAATAATTTTAATTAAGCAATTCTACCTTCTGTAGCGGTCATTACCAGGAGATAATTGACTGAATCAGTAATGAAGCATTTGGTGGATGCTAAACAAACAGCAAGGTTAATTATCTGGCAGTGATGTCTGTTATGGAAGTACAGTGCTGGCCTTCCAAGTTTCCTAATCCCCTGCAGTACCTCTTAGTAAATTATAATAATCCTCATTCGAATACATTGTGCAACTCCAGTTGCTATGCACCATGAAGGGTCAGATCAACTGATCGAGAACCTCATTTAAATATAATAATGGTGAAGTGTGCTTTTAAAATTAGCCGATTTCTTTTGGGCAGCATGTTTCCTTTTTTTGCTTATTTAATTGCTTCGTCAATTTTAAATTTTGGAATAAATAACTCAAATATTGCAGCTTGGTCAGCTTGGTACCAGCAGAACGGTTGACAGCGAAGATATATTTTGCTTGGAGACACAGTCCAGAAGGTTTATATATGATGCAATATATAATCACACAGTTTATCTGATATTTTTATATTCACTTAGTTATTGTTTTTACCCTTCTTCCCATCTTGTTGATAAATCTGTTTTTCCTGGGCTAATGGATGATTCAGTTTTCAAGAAGCATGCAGCTGAATTGTACATTTAGGTGCATTTTGCTTTTAATTCCATTACTTGATTTTAAGCTTTTAATGAGTGTATTTTTTTCCTTTTAGCCAAAATGAAACTTAACATTCCTATCAAAACAGATTCTTTTTAAAGCTGAGAATGAACTCTTAATAAAAATAATCTTAAGCTAAGATGTATGCTCTCTAGCCTATAGAAATAACAAAAATCTTTCTTTAATTACATTGAATTTACTAAAATTATGAATCTAACTTTCTAAATGATTTCCCTCGGTCAGTGAATTCCCACGTTTTTAAATTTTGTAAACTTTTGTAGAATTTTGGATATTATAATTGAATATCTGCTACCTAAATATACTAAAATGTAATTAGAAGATAACTGCAATTTTATTTGGAGGCATAAAACAAGTAGTCTTTTCCTCTTTTCTCTGAATATCAAAGTAAAAATAATGCATATATATTGTAAAAATGTTGACAACATAAAACTATAGTAACTAGAATTGTATTCATGGATTATATTTGAAATGTTGCTTTCTTTTAAGTATCTATTCTTGGGAGAATAAAATAGTTTAGTGCATAGCACCCAACATGCGGCAAGCCACGATATGTGCTGATTATCTCCCAATGTGATGTTTTTATTTCCTCTTAATGATGGCAGTGTCAGAGCACAATGTGAAAATTACATAGGAATTTAGACTTTCAAATTCCATACATTCTCGCAAATTTTAATATGATGTAAATATCAACTAGTGATATGAATTACATTAAATACAGCCAGTTTTGGTGATATTTCCAATGAGATCTTAGTGATCTGGAAGCTAAAGGAAATAACCCTGTTCATAAACATGAAAAATGTTGCATATAACTCTGGACTTTGTTGGAATCCCTATTTGCAGTTGAGTCAGCATAATTCAGATTCTTTTTTTCCATTATGGGAGTAAAGAAACCTGGCATTTCAAACAAAAAAGAAATCTAAAACTCCACTACCAAAATTGTAGAGCTAGTTTTCTGAAATGGAAAAGAATGAAGAAAATTCCTTATAGCTACAGTGAAGGCAATTCCCTTGAAATTTAAGACAGTTTTTTTTTCCTTCTGAACATACTTCTTTTCCATGAAAAAAATAATTTTCTTCAGTACTTTTTGCTACTGGCACATCTTTATCAATAAATTCAAACAAGAAATTTGATTTAACAAATATCAAAATCTTCCAGGATATCTTGACTATTTCCCAGCTGTAGTAGAGAGCAAAATACAGCAGAAATCACGTGGTAAACAGATATTATAGTCATGAGCTATGTCTCAAAAGTATAAATTACATTTTAGTTCAGTTTATTCAAAAGATATATATTAACACTGTAAAAATATTTATCAAACTTAAATTTTAATGAATTACATATAATAGAATTTTGTGTCATCTTTTTTACATCTATTCATTACATAATTATTTATGTTCCCAGAACGATGTTCTTAGTTGCAGGTCATTAGCAAGTGCCTATTTAATTTGACATAGTGATAATTTATATTAACAAAGTTCATTCACACAGATTTTCTTTCATGCACAGTGGTGTTTGGGTATAAGAAATGATCCCCTATTCCTCTGGATTTTTTTGTGGGCTGGACAAGTAATAAAAACACCATCAGATGGGATAGCAGATGAAAAATCAATTTAAAAACATACATACGTAGAATTTACATGGCTGTAAATTCTAAAATAAAGTGGGGCAAACCAGGGAGATCACACACACACTTTTAGGTCATAAAAGGAATTGCTTCTTCTCTTAGGAAAAAGGCAGAAGACTGGCAAAAGACAAGCTCTTGTCAGCCTCAAGGACATTTACTCCCCTTAACTTAAAATAACCTACATTCTTTAAGTAATGATAACACACTTCCTAAGGCTTGCAGAACACAATTGATAGGAGGTGACATTTGTTGGAATAGACCTATTTTGTGCTTACTGAGAAAAGCTTACTTTGGAGGGAGAATAATTCCATAATGGCAATTTTAATTTAATAAGCTTCAAGAAATACATATTTTTGCACGGTAATCTTATAGTTGGTATGTACATTGAAATTAACAAAAGCATTTTGGTCAAACTAATAACACACATAGTACATTTTAGAAAATCTAGTACTGAGTTAATGTAAATGTTGTTTTAAATGTATGCTTGTTATGAAAAAAATATTTTGAAACTTGGTATTGTCTAATAGAGTTTTTCCTCCAAATATATAATGTTGTCATAAATTCAACTTTCCAAGGTTTGATTCTCAAAAGTTTAGCCCACAAAAAGTGTATCAGATTCCTATATTCTCCATCTTTCAAGCGATTCATAAGGTTGCGATATAAGCTAAATTAAAATTATAAGAATTTTGAAAAAGTTAGACTTCATCTCATATATATATATATATATATGCATATATATATACACACACACACATGCACACACATATATCTCTACATATATCAACATAAAAATTGGGAACAAGATATTCTGCAAATACTTCAAACAAACCTATACAGTTAAAGATTCTCTATTTAGAAAGTTAAGCAGAATTAATACATAAATAAGAAAATAAAATTATTTTAATGATTGAAAATACCTAGAAATTTTTAAGAGTCAAAATTAGTAGAGTTAAAAGAATTCCAGCCCTACAAATCAAACTAATAAAATGTGAAATGCAGAAAATCACAGTTTACACATTAAAAACCATGGAGAACACAGGTTTTCATGGTATCCCATCTGACTAGACTCACAGGTTCACTCTGGGTTACATGTGATACTAAGAAAAATGCTTTGTAGGGATTCCATCTGGACAGCAGTGAGTGACTTCCTTCAGCCAAAAGAGGGATAACCTTAGGGAAGAATACAAGTACTCAACAATTAGCACTAAGACAGGCAATAAGAAGAGATGGCGAATGAGATTCTTAAGACTTGAAAGCATATTGTCTAGATGGGTTATTTCTAGAGATTTGACTTTGGGCAGATTTATTTCCCCTTAAATTCATATATACTTTATTTAGAAGCATCCATTTTGTTAGATATTGTATGTGCTTACGGCTTTACTTTGCTAAAGAAAATAAATTTGTAAAACAAAGTAAATTAAAGTGTTAAAACCCACCTGATATTTGCAATGCAAATAAAAACAGTGGAGCAAAATTTTCAATTCTACCTACTTGTGAAAAGAAAACTTTCAGATCAAACAATAATCAAAAACTACCAGTATTCACAGATAAGATGGGCAATAGCTGAAACTCTGTTCTTAGCTAGAACTTTAAGAGATGCTTAAAATTGGACTGATGCAGCTATAGGAAGCACCCCCCTTTCCGGCATGTAAAATACAAAAACATTAGTTCCTAATGTCTTCACTAGCCTAATGCTTTAGGATACATATCTGACAGAAAAATAACATTGGTTTGAATCCCAAGAGAATGACAAATCTCAATAAACCTGGACAAAACAAATATACTTATTAATTGTGTGAAGCAGGCTATGTGTATTTCTGATGATTATTAAAATATATTTTCCTCTTGTACTAAATATGGAAAAAGAGAAAATATCTTTAAGGATCCCCAAATGTATTATCATACTAAAATAAATAAGAAAACTATCCTTTTGATCTTCCAGTCATTCTATAAACATTATGCACCTTATTGAGTTTTGAGTTTTAATTCCTAAAGAGAAAACCAGTCTGTTTTCAGATTTGATCAAAGGTTCATGTTATTCATACTACCTGGATGAATTGTTTCAGTTTCCTTCCCATGCCCTCTTGAGTTCAATAAAGTGATAAATCCTTCCCAAAGTTATTTTTATGTAACACCTAAAATATATAAAGCAGAGCCTCCCTGGTGGCACAGCCCTTAAGCGCTGCGCTGCGGAGCTGTCGGCAGCAGTGACACCTATTCGATGCCTGGCTGGGAAGATTCCCACATGGCACAGCAGACCTCTCCTGCCTTGCCCTCCTCTCCCCTCAGCAGTGTACTTCAGTCGATCTGCCAGTTCTGCTCCCCACTCTGTCTCTGGTGAACCCTCTCGCTGCCCCACGCCTCTGGCCTGTACCCCAGCTTGTATGCATAAATAAATAAATAAATTTATAAATAAGTAAATTTATAAATAAATATATATATATATATACACACATACACACACACACACACATAAAGCAAAAAAAAAAAAGTAAAATAATTCAGGTTTTTATTATTTTGAAAAAAGAATTGATCTTTTCCCTTCTGGGGTATAGTTATCATAGCTGCAAGAAAACTTCAATATTCGCTTTATTATTTACCTGCTATATAAAAATTACCTTATAATTTTTCCTATATGACCTTATTTGTAATACATGAACTATGATGAATTATACACTTATAAATAAATCAAATGAATAATTAACATTTTCTAAATTATAGTGTGCAGATTACATTGATTATATTTTGCATTATACTTTTTTTCTGTTCTGACTAATTATGATCTGCCTGACATTTGAGATGATCCAAATTATTGCAACTAGTATAATTTTGCAAGGCATATTTAAACCGAATCTTTTTAATACAAAATCTGCTTCATGTTTTTTTTTTCCTTTCTCTTTTTTGTATTTGAACAAAACAGTCGGTCAGTTCATTCTTAAATTTTGTTTTCATGCCTACAGAAATTACCAAAATACTTTCTGTCATATATATTATAAATTGGGTAAAGACCATTGTTAAAAAAAACCAACAACTGAGGCATATTTCAATCTGGTATGCATAGCAGTTGCAGGCTTGTGTAGGACTGTGTGTTTGATCTTGTTGATGAAGCACATCCTGAGGTTAGAGACAACACATGTTGCAAATGGCTACATATTCAGTGGCACAAAGATATGGAAGAATAAGTTAAAGAACATATTCTAGAGACTTCATGTAGGTTGAGATGATTGACACATAAGGATTGGAAAAATATTTAGTTGAAAATGGAGAATCAAGTAGGGGGC